>JAKEEE010000065.1:1200000-1507068 GCA_021498325.1 Bactrocera minax | reverse complement strand
ATTTTTTATAATATAAAATTATGCACGATCGTATAGTTGTAGTTGTAAACATAGTAGGGTGCAGTTACTATAGTTGCAAAGAGCGCACCATGTAGCATGCTATTGGAATAGTTCAGCAAATTAATAAAATAGCTAAGCACACATTTACTACCTTCATTTCAATGTATGTACATAATCTATAATGTATGTATGTACATAATAACTTTAAACTCACAAAATGTTAAATTATTTCCCGCCATTATCCTTCAATATCAAAGAGTAAATTGTGGTGTAAAAAGCCTAAGGAATACAGTCACACGTCAGCAAAAATTTAGATATACATTGATTTTCTCTACTCGTTGCGAATTCACAAATACTCAAATTTATTGACTTTTATTGATTTTTATTGTTGTTAGCTTAGCTTAATATTTTTTTAAGATTCACTTACGTTTCCAATAAATTGTTAGATTTACACATATTATATTTGTCTACAATATATGTATGTATATGTATATGCATATGTTTGAGTGTAGTATTTTTAATTTTTTATTTTTTATTTTTTGTTTTTTTTTTTTTGTATTTTGGTGGAAGGGGTAAACTGGTTTTTGGTGTTTGTTCTCAACTCTTCACTAATAAAAACTTACAAAGCTTCTTTAGAAAAAAAAAACTTATTTTTTCTATTTTAAATGATAATAAATAGAAAAAAAATGTACATTTAATGTTAATAGTAAAACGCCAACTGCCAAAATGGGCAAAAAGTGTTAATACGCCATAAAATGACATCTGAATAGCATTACCTTTAGTTTATATGTATATTTACTAATTTATTTTTTATCTTATTTTATTATTTTTAAAATTAAAAATTCATGTCATAATTATTTATTTGATTAAATATGTATGTATATATTTTTGTTTTATTGAGGCAGCTTTTAAAGTTACATCACTTTCACCTTTTCTATCGCATTGATTTGCCGTTAGAAAGCGCCACTGTTCCCACTGTTGCCAAATTATCAAATTTGTCTTTCGGGCATAATTTTTCCTTTAGAACTTTTTGGTTGCGTTAATTTTTCTATTTGTAAACATCAAATAACAGCTAATATATTGTTTTTTCTTTTTAGATATTGACATTCAACTACAAACACAACACCAAAATGTAACGCACAAATATACAAATATACAAATATACTATATTGTATTATTGGAATGTCTGCACATTGTAAAAATATACACACGTATTATGTGTGTATGCGCGGTGAATCTGGCAACCCTCACGCTTTCTAACGGATGTACAAATCACTCACCACACTTCTCGCTGTAAAATAAAGTAAAATTTAATTGTTGCTTGTTTTGCCGTCTAAGTATATTCCTTCATTTGACTTATTTTGTTACTAATATTTTTCTTTTTATATATGCTTAATGTTGACAATTTGGAAAACCGTTTCTTTACATGTAACTACTATTATTTGTATTATTTGCTTTAAAAATTTATTATTTCAAATATATGCATGTTGTTTCATAAATATGCGGTTTACAGTCTAACTCCGAATTCATTTATATTAACTCTGGTCCATAGCTTTTATATCGTGCTTAAAAGCAGTTTTAATGCTTTTATAGTATTTTAGCACTCAATCGCAATTTACGTTACATTAGTCATCCGCAAGTGCTTAAATTCAGTTTTGAAATGTTTTTTCGTGACATTTCCATAACGCACATTTCAATGATAATTTCTTCTTCATCTTTTGGGCACTTTTCTACAGCATTTCCAATTGCAAACTTGAAACTGATTCCTGGTTACATTTCTATTATCCGTTTCTCTTGTATAATGATCTTATGCGAGAAGTTGCCAGAATATTTTAATTATTATACATTATGCATAGTACTTTTATCTTATTCATTAACTTTACTTCCTTATAATAATTTTCATTAGTTTGAGCATTTCTCCATTCGCTACTAAGCTTTTCTACTGAACAGTTCCATACGCTCCTACCGGTTAATACATAATTACTATTTATTTTGATGTTTCGTTTGTGATTTCCATGACATCTTTGAATCTGACGTTTTATTTGATCATGTGCAAATCTGCAGCCTCCTGAATTTCCATTGAATGGATTTAAAATTAAATTTCCAATTATGAATGAATAGGTTATAGTGACGTTTGAAGTACACCCTTTTAGAAAAAGTACAATCATTTTTTATTTAAACTTTGTAAATCCATTGCTAGGTCATACATTACGCTCTTTAGTGACATTTGTGTCAAGATGTAACGCTTTCTCTTTTCATATTTTCATACTTTTTCTCAACTGTCATTTTTAGGGTCACATCTTTGTTGGTTTTTGTTAGGAGTGTTAAAGCCGTGAATAATTTTTCTCTCTATATCTTATATTTAGTTTTTAGTTCCTAAATTGTATCTTATTTTTGCTTAAAATGTTAAAGCCTTGAAACTTACAAAGATTGCATTTATGTTTTGTTATTTTGGCGCTAATATGTAATTTGGATGTGGTTTGTTTAGGAGCTTCTTTGCAGTTTTTTTCTTATTGTTTTTGTTTTTTGTTTTTTATTCCATATTTTATATAATTTATGTATATAATTGCTGTATTTGTGTTTTTGTCTTAAAATTATTAATTTACTTATACTTTGCTTATTTTCACTCTGCTTTTTGTTTTCATTTAATATATAATATTTTTCTCTAATATTTTTATTTCAAAGTTTTTTCGCTTTTAACATTAAACATTACATTTTGATGTGCAAAAACACTAAATTGGTTACTTACATATTGATGTATATATGTTTTGAATATTTTTCCATATATATGAGTATAACTTTGTCTAAAACTTGCCAGCTGTATTTTCGATTTTACATAACATTTTATACATGCGTAGTTTTGTTTTTCGTTTACGCTCTTTATGTGCAACGCAACACTTTTAAAATTGTATATTTAATAAATATTTACTATTTCTAGCTTTTTCTTCACTTCTCTACCAAAATATCATTATGTATGGAAATTGGCAATTGTAGCCTCTTTTCTTTTACAGTTTGTTTTGTTTTGTTTGGTTCACAACGTATGTTAGGTATATAAGGTTTTGTTGTAATTTATGTTCAATATAAATACCTAAATACATATATACATAAATAATTATTGAGCCAACGGACTCTCTTTTTTAGGGTTGCATTTTGGACAATTTATTTGGTACTTAAGAATGTTCGTACACGTTTAATTTAATTAATACAACACAATACTAATATGCCTGTATATATTTTTAATATACACATGTATACATAATACATATTAATGTAAATATATATATATATTTATAGTCATGTATATATATGATTTATTGTATATAGTTTTAGCTTCTTTCATTTATACTGAGTATATATTATATATATATGTATATGTGTATGTATATCACATAAAATTAAAATACACAATGTGCATAAAAAGAATTTAAAGGGAAATAGACATAGGCAATCTCTCAGTTACTTTATATTTAGACACTCACGAATAGAGGAAAAAATTAGCACTAACTTTTTTTCAAAAGTCTACATCGATCAAAATAAAATTTTTAATTTTAAGTGCTAGCAGTGCTCTTTTATAAATAATATGATGTTAATAATGCTTTTTTATGATTATAATGTACCCGACGCGTTGATATATGTAAATCTCTTTGATTATTCCTATAATAAATGTCGGCCAAATCATTTTGAATTACATAAATAGATTTTGAATATTTGAGAATTTAATAATCATCTGATCATCAGTACGCCATCTGTGTTCTGTATTATTATCAAAAGAACGCACATTTTCCGTTAATACACTATTCCTAATTTGCTTTTAATATTCGGAAATTTTATTTAAAAAAATAGACAAGCATAAATATGTTTGTTTAGATGCACAATTTTTAGATTTAGATATAGTAGTTTTTCTATTTGAATTTAAACTAGCACACACATATATATATGTAGATAGTTACTTTTTCAATTATTCCCTGCAAATTTGTGCAGGCAAGTTGCTTCATTAGGTTTATATACATATACAATATCGCGTGTGTTTCTTGAAATTTAAATTTTTCATTTTGTTTTTTAATTTTTTTGTTACAACTACTATAAATTTAATTATGAACTTGTTTTAATGCTTTAAAAAATTACATTTATTGCTTTTTGTTTACTCGTTTTGTTGACATTCACTTTGTTTTGCTATTCACTTTGGTTTTAGATTTTTATTTTAGTTAACCATATTTTTGGAATAATTATTTACACTTTTTTTAATTTTTTTTAAATAGTATTTGAGTTAAATTAAGCGTCAGATGTGCTTATTACTGGTAAATAAAAATGTGTCGAAAATTATTCTGAGTTGAAACAAGTCACAAGATTACGCGCGAACTGTTGCACCTGTACATGTGAGCTGACAATTCAAAAAATGTTTCGAACGTAAAAACAATTTCCATAATTATTGCATTATTTTTTTTATAGCTGTTAGCAGTGAAAATTTTCTTGTTTAGACCAATATGTATTATAAATTTGTGTGTACTACATTTTTATTACATTTCAAGTTACAGAATTCTGTGTCGCCGGATTTTACTTCGTTGCACAACAACAACGCGACAATTACATACACATATATACAATCGTGTATAATTTTGAATATTACATTTATTTTTATTGACTTTTCATTATTAAAGAATTATTATATATTGTTTTCATTTCCTACCCTTATAACCCAGAGAACTGTTGTGTGTTTGCAATATTAATTGGTTTTGTCGTTTCAGTTTAAACACTGTTTTTTTTTTTATTTAATATTTGTTTCTATATATGTATGTATGTAGAAAAAGTTCATGATAAACATTGTAAATTACAGCTTAAAAATTGCGATTTCTTTTCATTAATCAGGGAGAGATCTGCTAAAAATAGGAAGATTTGTTGTCCTTCGTCATTATCATCGTTCTGCTTGATTTACCGAATTGATTTACAAATTGGTTTTTATATGCACCCATATATGTGACTTTGTTTGTATATTATGCATGTACTTTGTTATTTTTGTATTGCATTAATATGTAATTAATTTGTTAGAGAAAATATAGGAAGAAAATGGTATTGTAGTTATTAGTTTGCATGCAGTTGTCGAAACATCACTTGTTGTATGTAGTTGTATGTATTTATATTTTTATGTATATATGTATGTGACCATATGTTATTACACATCTTCAATGCTGCGTTTCCGTTACTCAAAGCTATCTTATTAATATTCATTCTACAAAAAGTTCTTATCGTCCTTGCTTCTGTTGCGTTTGCAGTTGTTGTTGTTGTTGCTTAACAATGATTTTTATTTGTTCGTAATTGATATTTTAATTAAAGTACTAGGAAAATAAGTGACTCTTGGTTTTTGTTTTTAATTTTATCCGTTAGTTGCCATTGTCGACTTGTCATTATTTCGATATTATTTTGTATTTACTTTGTTGTTTGTTTTTCTAAATCTGAATTTGTGCTGGTTTCATTTAAATATTAGTAATTTTACTTACACATTTAAATATAATTTGCTTAGATTTTCAAAAATATGATTTGTTTAAACTATGGCACTAAAATTGGTTTACATTGTTGGTTAGTACTTGAATATATTATCTTTATTTTATTGATAGTTTTTAAAGACATTAAATCCTTTGCAAACAATTCTCCGCTCAAGTATGAACTCAAGCAGCTGGTTCAAGCAGCTGGTATTCTGTTAGTGTTGGAATAATATTGTTTTAATTTGTGCCAACTAAAATGTTGCGGGGTTTAGTGAAATTGCTGTTCACATTCAAAATATGAAGGCGACGGTGGTGTGACGGTGACGGTGAATAATAACAAAAAAAACACCATTATCTCACGTTTTCGATTACTTGTAGTGCAGTGCACGTTTTAAACAATTGTGTTTTGTGTTTTCTTTCTGGTTCCGTGACAGCGTTTAAATAATCATACAAACACAAATGTAACTTATGTAAAATCGACCTCACCTGAAAACTTATAAAATGAGAAAACAATTGAAAAAAATGAAACAACTTATTTTTGGTGTAATATTCCACTTGAAATTTTATTAAAATAAAAAAATTAAAACAAATTGAAACAAAAAATTACAATCGCATTAAAAGAATGATAAAATCGTTGGCATATAAATTGAATATTTAAAAATATTTGTTTTCTTCAATATATGTATGTATATTAAAATAATAAAACTGGAACACAACACATGAGAGAAAATATTTTACATGTAGATATGTCTACATTTATGAAATTATGGTGTATATTTTACATCAAATGCAGTGTAAAATAATTTTATTTGCTTTTGTATACACACGAATGGAGAAGTTTGGAGACAACAGAATAACGCGTCACCACTATTAAACTCTAAATAACAGTAACGAAGTATTGTACAAATAAAAATTAAACCAAATAAAAATAAAATAAACATTTTCGTTACTTTTTTTGCTTCGTGCAAGCGTAATGGAAGTATTTTTCTTGCAATTACAGTGAGTTTAGTCGCATATTTGTAAATACTTAGTAAATTTATTTTATTTCGCACTTTTTGTTTTATAAAAAAAATTCTCTGCACAAAACGGCGTGTGTGTGCTTACTGCTGTGGATACAAAACTCTACTTTTAATTGTGATTATTTAAAAACTAAAATTAACAAATTAATTCATAAAAACATGGCGGGTGTGTGTTGGAGTGTGTTTTTTGTATGGGGACGTAATTGCATACATACGTATGTACTGCTTTCATTTTATTTTATATTCATTTCAATCGTTATTATATATAAATTTTTTTTTAATAATTTGGCAATTGTTTAATTACAGTACATAGGCAGGCATGTCGATGTACATACATGTAGTTGTGATATATTGTTCAATAGTGTGTGTATGTGTATGTGTATGTGTGTCTTTACATAAAATATAAAATGATTTATGCTTAATTATTATTTGTCTTAAAGGTGATTTTCTTAACACATTTTTGCTTATAACGAAACTCTGCATTTCTGCATTTCTTCGTTTCATTGTTTGTTTATTTGTTTATTTTGTATTCTTGCTTTTGTTTGAGGAACTTGTACACCACAGATACATAAGCAATTTGTTTTTGTTGTGTTTGTTGCTTTGTTTGCTATTGCTTGGTTTGTTTTATCATTTCTGCCATTTTGCTTAGTAACATAAATTTCTTAAAATATTCAACTTGTTTTGTTTTTGTAAATGTTGCAATATTTCACTATATTTATTTGTTGGATTTTTATCTTGTCATTTAACTGTGTCTAATATACCACATCCGTGTATATTTATATAGATAGTTGTATATATTCTTGTTTTTGTTTTAAGTAATTCTTGTTTCTCATTGCGAATTAAAATATTGACTTAAAAATAAAATAAGGATAGTTGATTATTTAAGCGAATGTAAGTAAATCATTGTAATTAATTGACTTTTGTCGCAGTATAGCAAAGTGTTTGTCGTTGTTGCAGTTGCTGTTTGTTTCTTTATTTGTGCACAACATTTTACACGGTTGAGTAAGTAGCAGCTTGGTTTGATAAAGAAAAAAATTTAACTCGAGATGAAGGCAAATCTAAAAGTTGTAATAGTGGACCAATTCTTTAAAAAAATATTAATTTACACAAAATATTTTTAACTAAAAACAAAAACCAAAAAAGAATTTAAAAAAATTTAACTGCGGTAAGTTTTTGTTGTTTTTACATTTATATTTTTTTACCCAAACATCTCCTGCAAATGCTTAAAAATTCGGCTCAAACCAAAAGCTACTTGAATTCAGTATAATTAGTGTGCACATTTTTGTTGTACGGAAATAGTTTCATACTTTGCGCGGAAATTGTTCGCATATACACTGCGTGTATATCTTATTAGATTTTTATGTTAATCCTATTGATTTTATATTTCCCAGTTATAGTATTTATTTGTTTTCTTCATTTCTTTAAGTATAATTTGTATGTTTGCAGTTATTGCATTTTCTTTTATTTGTCTTATTTGTTTTTATCGATTCTCTATGACAACTTGTTCGGATATTTGGCTTTTATAAAAATTTTTTTTATAACAATTTCTTTAAATTTGTTGACCTAATTGAATTTTGGTTATAGTTTCTTATGGACACTATATATGTATGTACATACATATGTATATGTACGTAGTAATATTACGTTTGTAAGTATGTGTGCATTGTCAATTTCATTGCCTGAATTTGTAATAACTTCTCTGTTTCACATTTTGTGTTAAAAGCAAATAAAAAATATAATCAAAATTGACATACACTAAATTTCAATGTTTTCAATTTATATAATATGTATATATGTATATGTGTGATTATATGCACTAAGTAGACGCTACTGCGCTTAAAAATTTTGGTTTTCATAAGTTTTCCCTCTCAACTCTTTTTTAATTACTTAATGTTCTGACTTAACATGTTTAAACTTGAATGTATGTGTGTATAAGTGTATATGTGTGTTTTGTGGTTTGTTGGGTGCTTAACACCTTGTTGCTGTTTATATATATGTATTATCGTATTTTATGTTTTATAAGTATTATCTATAGTAATTGTGTATGAACCTTTTCACTATTTGTCTATAATTTCCGCAAAGTTTTTAGTTTTATATACACAAACTATTTTAATATTCATATATGTATGTCTGTATGTGTATGTTGTATATATTTATTGTTTTTAAACGCTAATTTCTTTAAATTTTCGTAAAATGTGTGCATGTCTGCTGTTTTTATTTTATTTATTTTTTGTAGATGGTAAAGAGGATAGTTTTCTACCAAATTGTTACGCCTAACTCCCTACACATGTCGCAGCAACTGCGGTAAATACAATACTACACACTTTTTATTATAAATATACATACGAACATGTATATACATATATATATTTTTTTTTTGTTTAATGAAGCCCTAACCCACATCTATCCATTTGTATCAATTTCTTCTTTTCAACTGCTTATATTTTTTTGTTAAATTTTACTTTCTTTTACTTGTGTTTGTGGCAGGAATCGTTAAGTGAAATAATTTTGGAAAGAAAATGTGAAAAAAGTATATTTAAAAAATATAGCCTTTTTAATTTCATAAAGAAAGCGTATTAATTGCATGAGCGCCAATTGGGCGGTGGGAGCATGGGGTCGGCGATGTGTAAGAAACAAAATTAAAGGGAAATTAATAAACGAAATAAAGAAATAAACCAATTAAAAATATTTTTTTTTTTTTTAAATATTAAAGAAAAGATTATAATAATAATAATAAAATTAGATACAATAAAGAAGCTCTTTCGAAGCATGTTTTTCCCCCGAATCAATGAGTCACAGTGCTGTATCATGCGGAAATTGCAAAAGGAAACGGAAATGTGAAAACAACGAAGCAACATAATATCAACATCAAAATCATGTGTGTTGCTATTTTAAAAAATTTCAGGACTTGATATTATGACACAAAAACAAAAAATTTATATTTTTGGTCCTGCTTAACAGCGAAAAGTACGTATTGATCATAATAAAAAAATGCAACTTATAGCAGATTAAAGTAGAAAACTTAATTGTTAACACATCTTTTAATCTAATAAAAAAGTTAAAATACTAAAAAATGCTTTGACATTTTTCCTGTAATCTTGTGCAATCTGGTGTATATATTTTTGAAAATACTATTATAAAAATTTCATATAGTGAAAGACTATGGTTGGAAGATCGAAAGAAATTGTGGAAAATGTTGTATTAATTTTAAAACCAAAACCAAAATATTTGGTTCAATTCATTATTTATGAAACGTTTCAAATTAAGTTTACCGATGTCTTGTTAAAGTTTGAAATAAAATTTTCGAAAACTTACATTACTAACGAATTCTAAACTGTTTTAGTACATTAATGTGATTTTTTGTGAACAATTTTAATAAAATATAAACTTTAGTAAAGGGTAATCTTTGGCAGTAATTTAAAAAAGATAATACAATATATTTGGGATTAATTCTATATTAACATTTTTGGTAACCATGATAAAAAATTTAGAATAGTTTTTAAGGTTTAAGTTAAAAAAATTAAAGAAATTAACAAATTAAAATAAAAAGAAAAAATGAAATAAAAAAAAATTTTAATTAAAAAAATAATTATAAGAAATAAATAAATAAAATATAAAAACCCGAAGGCATTATTAAATTTGTAATTCATACTCACAATCTATATATGTATGTATATATTACATACAAATACACTTAATATGCACATTAATTTTTAACTAAATATCTTAGAAAATTTGCTTTCAAAGTAAAGAAGTTAAAAAATATGTAGTAAATTGTTTTTATTAATAGTCGACTCTTTTTTACAATTAAGCCACAATTTCAATTTTACTAATTTTGTGTTGCACACAAGTTTGGACTAAAAAAAAAACAATTAACAATTAACAATTATTTATTATATTGTAGTATTTCCGTTTCCATGGCATTTTTAACTCATTTCATCGTTACAAAATAATAATAAGGTGGTAAGAAGTAAAAAAAATAAATTTCATTGTTCAAACACATTCGCAGCAGTATTTTTGTGTTTACTTATAACAAAGAAAGCTATCATAAGATTTTAAAATTACTTAAGGTGGGCATTTTATCATGAAAAAAATTCAGTATAATTTTCGAAGTACTAAAAGCATTATATAAACGTTGTAATATTTATGGTATTCGAAGCCTTAACATAGGTTATAAGAAATATATGTGGAGTGCATTTATTCAATTCTAGTTCAATTTATAGCATTTTTTTTTGTTCTTATTGTAAATTGTCTTGCCAGCACATTCACCATAACATTTTATTTGTGTATTTTAACATTTAAGAAATACTCTAAAGTCACGAAAAGCTCGGAGGATTGCTTTCGCGTTAACCGAAAGTCATTTCATTTTGTGTGCATTTCCATCGTTTATATACTAACTGCATCTGTATATTAATATGCTTTTGTGTAAATCTTAAACATCATAAGCAGGAATACTAAACTTAGTTGTAAATCATTACAAAACAAAACAAAAAAAAATATTCAAAAATGTAAATGTAAGTTGTAAAAATTCTTTGAAGGTAAATAGTCTCGTTTTGTTTATTTCGCTTCGCTTATTTATACCATACTACAGTTAGTTTCCGCTGCACCTACGCTTCAGCACACAAATCGTAAATCGTGTGATTTTGGCATGTATGTATGGATGTGAGAACGACGAAATTATTTTACGATTGACTCACATTTGTTTTAATTGACTAATTAATAATACGAAATAGTTAATAGTAGTGCACGTACGTTGAAAGCAAAATTTTTTTTATATGTAAGTATATGGGTTACGCAAAATATATACGCAAATTCACAACAACAAAAAATATTCCTAACTTGCCCCTTTACCTATTGTTTATCGAAAAGTTTTTATTTTTTTTTTGATTTCATGTGAATTTAAACTTTTATTTTAAATTTTTTTTGTCTTTTTTTCATTAATCTTTCAGTTTTTGGTTGCCATTTTTGCACTACGGACTAAACAAAACTTGTAAACTAATGCATTTAATACAATTAAGAGTTATCATATATGTTCGTGTGTGTGTATATGTATAATAGGTTACAAAAAATACACGTTTGTATGTAAAAAAAATATGTAGGTATGTGTTTATTTGTGTAAATTTATGTTTATAATAAGAATATTTAAATTTTTAACTTTTTTTTATTGGATTTCATAAACAATGTTTTATTTGAATAATAAAAGTAAAATCAAAAAAACATCACCGTTACAATTCAAATGTAATAATTATAAATATATTAATCGGAAAAACACTTGGTGGAAAGTGTTAACAATTTCTTTATGTTAGATCATCCGCATCACTTGCCTGGATTTGATATTTTTTGTATTTTTTGTAAAACTATATAAATAATGTTCGCAGCATATTTAACACACACAGATTCTGTATTTAACGCAAATTGAAATGACTCTTCGATAATAAATTTGGTAACTAAATATTAAATGTTCAAAAAATAAAATGCGATAAAAATTGAAAATCAAACAGAAACTACAAAAAAAAAGCAAGAAGAATATATAAAAAAATTAAATTTTAATATTTATTTTAAAATGTTTCTAAGCTCAAAATTAGAATGCTAAAATCATTATTTTCGTTTTCCATAGATACAAAAGACAAAACAATTTAATAACAAAAAAAATTACATAATAAAAAGATATATATAAAAACTAAAAAAATATATATAAAAAATAAAAATATATACATATATAAAAAATAAATATATATATAAAAAAAAAATATATAAAAAATAAAAATATATATATAAAAATTAAAAAAAAAATTTTAAAATTATACTAAAAATATTTACTTAAAAATGTCGTTATCACATTTAACTTTATTAGTAATTAAAAGTATAAAAAAATCGTCATTTTATTTGCGTTAAATAAGAATTATCAGTTTGCACATACTGACCGCCTCTAAATAATAAACATTGTGAACACTTTACAAGTCATTTCATTAAACGCTCAAAAAAAATTTAAAATTAACACTTTTTTGCGAGCAACAAAATATATATATTTTAATTTAAAATATAAATTAAATATTTGAGAATAATAAAATAGATGTATATGCAAATATTTAGTTACTTTCACAAATTTCAAAATTTATTTTTGGTTTTTATTTGAACTTTTTAATTAATATTTGTGAAAAATTAATAATTTTAATGCATACATTTCACTTCCTTTGGCTCGTAACAATAATGCTGACACTACTAATTCAAAATTTGTTGATTTTTAAGATTCAATTTTATAGTATAAAAACATACAAGTCGTAAGGTTTATTTTTAGAAGCTGCTGACCAGCTGGCAAACTCGTATGCATAAAAATAAGTAAAGGTGGAAATGTGTGCGTGTATATGTGTGTAGGCATGAGTAATATATGAATGTATATGTAAATATGTATAAATTCTAAACACTTAATTGCGAAAAAGGAATATAATAAAGAGGTCGCTAAGTTCTACAAGTGTGCAATTGTCGATTTCTTTTTAATTTCATTTATAAACAACATTGCATGTTTGTTTCAAAACCACAAACATAGTAAAATATTTAAACTTACACTAAATGTTTTTTTTTTGTATTTATTTTAATATATTTTGTATTTATTTTAATATATTTTTTATTTTAAATTTAATAAAAAGGTAAAAGCACAGCAAAGTGACGTTTTATCGATTATAAATTTTTCGAGCACGAATTCAACATTTTAACAATTTATAATTAATATTTTTTTTCTTTTTTTTTTTTGTTTTGTTTATTTTTAATATTTTGCTTTTGATAAACTATTTATATGTTAAGATTTTGTATAACTTAAATATTTGTTTTAATAAAACTTTCATTGGAACGAAGAAAAACCTTCCTACAAAAACTAAAATAGCGTCAAGTACGAAAGTCTCACTAACACAACAAGGACATCATTAAAAGCGCATTACGTTGATTCACTTAATATTTAATAAAAACTAAAACTAATATATAGTAGAGTGTTAAAAATACATATATGTTTATAAATTAAGACTATAAATTTTCACCGTAATATTGAACAAACAAAAAAAAAGAAAATTCTTTTTGTAAATAATAAGTTTTCAAAAATTTCAAAATTTTAAACTAAAGTAAGATTTAAGCAAAAAACTCGGAAACAGATTGAAATTAAAAATCGAATAAAATAAAAATGAAAAATTGTGTATAAATACAACTTATTAAATTTCTTTAAATTAAAATTAAAGCAATAAATAATTCAGTTATTTTGTGTTGAGTGGAAGTGAAAAATAATATCAATACGTTTTGGCATACAGCGTGAAAATGCAATTTGCTGCTGTTACTTGTTTGCTTGCTCTACCTCTCGCTTTCGCTCTCTCCCTTTCACTCTCATATCCATCTCTAAATTTTTCTCTAATTAATGAATAAAAAATACACATCTAAGCCCTAAATAGAAACACAAACTTAATTAACAAAAGAGAAAACATGTTTATAATAATTTTGATAAATTAAATTGGATAAAAAAAGTTTTGTTTGACAAAACCCAGTTCAAAGGAAAAACACAGCAGCAGATACATTTGTAAGGATTACAATTTCAATAAAATTATACGTATTCTAACTAAAATCTAAGCAAATGTAAATTTTTTATGTATACACTTTAAAATTAAGCCACTCATTGATTGTGAGGGAACTAATTTTTGCATTTTTTCAGGTATTAATTTCTTTATATAAACATAAAATGATGACATAGCCACGCAATAATATTAATACGAATATTTTAGTTTTTGGCGCACAAGTGGCAAGTGTTTGAGTATGTGTGAAGTAGTGAAAAATTTTCAAATTTCAATAAAATTCGAAACAAAAACAATATTGTCACACTAAAATCCATTTGATAATTTTAAAATAAAGCAGAGATTGACATCTCTTTTTAATTTTGTGTACGTAATCTAAAACAACTTAGTTTGTAAGTATTTATACTTTTTGTATAAAAAATCTAAAAACATTATCCAGATATTTTTATATAAATTATTTCACAATTTCACAAAGCTTTGCTTAGTTTCTCTCTCAAGATTGCTATTTCTCACTAAGTGTGCGTGTAAATACGCACAAAAGTTTTAAATAATATATATATATATATATATTTTTTTTTACATTTGCTGAAATTCGCCGGAGTGAATTTAATCAATACATGTATATAAGACTACACTAACAATTATTGTAAATATTTTTTAAGTCATCATACTAAGGCTATTTATAATTATAATAAAAATATCTAAAATAATAATAAAAAATGACTTGAAAATATGCGATTATTGGTTGTGTTTGTTATGGTTGTTGTTGTTGATTTTGTATTTTTTCTCCTTTTATAATATATATATATATGTATATACATAAATATATATATGCATATATTTGTTGCTTTATATAGCAATTGCCATCCCACGACCGTAAATTTCGCCGCATACTAATGCTAAAAATACATATTTTTTATTTGATTTCTAAACTTCGCTTCATTCATTTCACTTCAATAAAAGTCTTATAAGTATGTATACAATTACAACTTGTAAAAATTAAAATAAAAGAAACAAAAAAAATATTCAAATTGAAAATTGGTTTTACAAATAATATATGATTAAAAATTGCAATAAAAATTCTTAGGTAGATATTTTTGTTTTTTTTACATTTTTTGTTTTTTTTTTACATATAATATGTATTGAACTTGTAAATATACATATAATAATAATTTTAAAAATTTCTGTTTCTTCGTTAATATGAAATAATGAAATAAAATAAAAATAATGTTACAAATATTGATAATACAAAAAATGACAAGAAAATATTTGAAACACACAAGTTGCCGGTATGTTTGTTTGTTTGTTTTTTTTTAGATATTTTTCTCTTTCATTTAACATTTATGTATGTAATAAAAATAACTGCGCAAAAGCATAAACAGGAAAAAAGAATAAAATAAAATAAAGTAATTATTTGGGCGGTCATAACAGTACCACTTGTTTACAAAATATTCATATTTTTTTTGGAATTCACCGCCAATGTTGTAAAAGTAAAAGTATTTACACATTTGCATTTGCTTGTGTTAGTAGTTAATTTGTTGTTCACGATATATGTGTGTATATAGAATAATTAATATTGAATTTCAAGAAAAAAACTCTCGTTTTATAACATATAGAAAGAAAGTCGGATTCAAATAAACGTTTATATATGTATGCAACACAAAAAAAAATATGTAAAATATTTTCATTTGCTTTAAAAATGTAATATAGTAATAATGTAATATTTAGTATTTAAAATTGTAATTTAATAATATTTAGTAATAATAATGTCTTGGAAAACCAGCCTTCTTAATATTGTTGTTGAATTCGTTTTCTCAATTTCTTAGTTTGTAACGGTAAAAAATAATATATGTATGTATGAAGTTTTGTATTGCTTTTTCTTTACAAACCGCTTGAAGAACAAAAAAAAAAAAAAAAACGTTAAAATAAAAAAACAAATGCAGTTCGAGCGTCAAACGCATTGAAGATGTGCTCACGCTTCCTTCCTGCGTCTTCATTAGATGGCAATGCATTCGTTGATGTGTTTGGTCTCACCAATTTTCAATTAAAAAATTTGTTAAAAGTATATTTTTTTTGTTTGTTTTTTTTTTTCATTTTATTGTGTTGTTGCTTCAAAATTGTATATAAAAAATAATAGCAGCAAAACATAATAGTACAACTTATATACAAAGTTTTTTTTTATAACAACATACATACATAGCTGTATGCATGTAATTAACTCGCTTCGTTTTCAAAAACAAAAAAAAAAAATATTTGCTTTAATTTAAAATTATAAATGACTACGACGCACCCTTTGCTGGCATTACATTTCGAATTGTCAGTTGTCATCACTAAACTTGTCACAACATCAATAACAACCGATTAAAAATTAGGGTTAAAAAATTACAAGACAAATTGCCAGTATTTGTATTTAAATGCTTATTTCGATTTAATTAAATTAATTGCTGCTGCTCTTTACCTGCTGTTGCAATAACCAAAACAAACAAAAACTGTGTAATAAAGCAAACAATTAAAAAGTACAACTGTCAGGCAATACATGTGACACAAATAGCACAGCGGGAATAAATGAAATGGGTGCTGCATACACTGTGAATATGAAAGCAAACAGAGGCGCCATCAGCTGATTGATTAATTTAATTTCCTTTCCGTGTTTCTACTTCACCGTATAAATGAGACCAAGCTAAAAATAAGCGTTGATAACAATTTATAACAATTGCTCATCAATTTTAGTTCGCTTTTAAGTTGTATCACAGAATTGTTGGCAATACTTTCTTTCAAGAAATTTAAATTTCTGTCACAATTATTTGCCGTTAATTTTATTATTATTAACATTATTGAAGTATTTCCCCGAAATGTATGCCGAATTAAAGCCAAAATATAGAGTTAAACCATATTTGGCAGGTTTTGGTATTAAGTTTCAGCACATTCAGCTTTTCCAACATGATTTTTATCTGAATGTATACGTGAAATTATCACCTGATATATGCACGCCACTGTACTGCCTTTTATCAAATTTATTGTGTGAATTACATAATTCATTTTGGTAAATGCGAGTGTACAAATATATATATATATGTACATACATTTATACGTATATGCAGGCGTGTATTGCAACAGCTGTAGAATTTACTTTTAATTTTCGGTTATTTCAAAAATTTCTTTTTTGTTTTCGTTTTAAATGTTATGGTAATCTGTAAATAAAAGCTTACTCGAAAAAAATTATGATTACTTTTTGTTAAAAGCTTTTGTAAATTTGTTTCTTCAATATAGTGAACTGGTATAGATCTGAAAAAGCAATCAAACTTGGAAAAGAGATCAAAAACAATATGTGTATATATGTTTGCGTGTGTATGTTAAAGCTTGCTTTTGTTAAAATTTGAACAAGCTGGATCTATATTTTTTTTTTTACTGATTTTTGGCGATTTTGTCATTTCTTTTTTATTTGATTTTCCTTCGTTTGAGATTTCAAATTGTCTAGTCGCAGTGTTGTGTTTTGGTGTTATTGGTATTTTTTGTATGTGTATGCTTGTAATCGAAATTTTTTGTTTATAATTTATAATTGCATCAGTTACTTTTATCCATTTGCATTTACTCACGAAATAGTGAAAATCTCCCTCTTTAAAATAGCTATTTCATTTAGTTAATCGAATAAATCGTTTTCACTGGTACTTTTAAAGTATGTAAGGTTATGTTTTTGCATATATTTTTGTTTTTGGTCGCTCTAAGAGCAATTTACCTGCTAAAATGGTCACTGCTGTCTGTCCATTGCATTGCTGCTTTGCTGGCGTGCAATTAGTGCGGCACATGCGATGGCTGTGGCAAAGTGCGCTCACCAGCAACGCCAACACAGCCACCATTGAAATCATGTTGGCCATTATTGTTGACCGCTGCACCGACAACACCAGCACCAGCGCCAGCGCCATTCATCATCAACCAGAGATTGGATTTATTTTCTATTGAACGTTGCACCGGAGGAAGATTATGCATTTGATTGTTGTGGTTGTTGTGGTTGTTGTGGACGATGCCAGTCGTGACGCTGTTGTTGTTGCTGTTGTTAGAGTTGCTACTATTTAAAGTATGTGGTTGCTGTTGCTGTTGCTGATAATGCGACGCTGAATGATGATGCTGATTATGTGGTTGTGGGTGATTGTATGGCTGTTGTTGATGATAAGCGTGGTGTTGGTTGCTAGCATTATGACTGTTGTTGGTGCTGTTATTGCTGCAGCTGTTGATGCCGCCGTTGTTCGATGTGTGTCTATTGCTACTCATGTTATTATTAACGTTGTTATTGGCAATAATGTTGCAACTGCCATTTTCATAAATGTTAACAGTATTGCCACTGCCACCGCCGGCGACACCAGCACCGATACCACTCGACACATTCATTTGTATGCTATTTTTGTTGCAGCCGACATTAATGCTGCTATCGTTGTTATTGTTGTTATTGATGCTGACGCTGATACTGCTACTGCTGGTTGTGGTTTTGATTTGCGATCAGTGAACGTAGAGCGTATTAAGTACCAACACATGGTGATTGTTCTTGGCCAAAGTGACAACATAACCTTCGGAGGTTATCTTTAGGCCACAGCAACGTGAAACCTTTTGAATAGTGAAAAAATCTTACATATTATTTTAGTCGATAGAAGAATTACATTTAAACGCTGATAAAACAAAGAAGATTGCAGTAAAACGCAACGTCGAAATTTTTAATACGAGTTTTCCACATACACTTTCTGATATACGTATATATATGGACGCAAAAAAAATTTTACTAAATACAAAATAGGTGTAGTAGGTGTGTAAAATACTGTTACCCAACTCACCTTAACGTGGGGACATTCAAATTCAGATTGTAAAACGCCATCGCGTGAATAGCAAGCCACATGGAAACGATTGCCATGCGAGTCGCCAATTAAAATATCGCCTGCATTTGATATATCAATGCCATTAGGGAAGCATGTGACCTTCTCATTACCAATACGATATTGGAAAGTACCATCTTCTTGGAAGACAGCAACGCAATGACCTTTGAAATCGCAGACATAGAAATCATTGTCTAAAAACACCAAAATTCCAATTAAAAGTCAAAAAATTCAAAGTCAATTAGCGTACTACCTCGTATGGCAATATCGGATGGTTCGCGCATATAGTCGCTGCAATCGAACCAACGTACGAGTTCACCATCCTCGGATATAACGAAAACTGTTGGCGACACACTGTCTACAGCCACAATATGACCCTTTGAGGTGACAGCCAGACCAGCGACGATATCAATATATCTAAAGAAGCGCATTAAAAGCGGGAGTTTATGATTGAAAATTTTACTATTTAACAGTTAAGTGCTCCAATACCCACCTGATGGCGATCTTGCGCATGAAATGTCCACACTTTGAGAATATCTGCATGCGTGAACGTTCATTGCCACGATCACATACGACGAATTTGCCATTGGTATGCATAACGGCTACTTTGCGGGGATACCATAGTTGACCCTCTTCCTTGCCGGGAACGCCAAATTGGAATTTAAGCGTACCGGTTTTGTCGAAAACCTCAATGCGATGATTATTCGTATCGGCGACAATAATCTCCTCGTCTACGCCCAAGCAAAAACCATGTGGTGAATTGAATTGACCCTTAGAGGTGCCAAGCGAACCGAATTTACAACGAATCTGCATGGGTGTTGCCTTGTTGCGACCAGTGACAATATTGGTAGTTCCCGGTGCGGCACCGGCATGGAAATTCGTAATGGACATATCATCGACGGGTCCAGCGCCGAGTGGCCCAAGTGTTGATAGGCTGGGGGATGTGGCTGCGGGTAGGCAGAAATCTGGTAATATACAATCAATTCCGGGTGAAGCTCCGCTCGATAAAAGCTGATTCATGTCTGTGTGAAAATCTACTTGTATTATGCCAACAATAACAACGACAACAGAAAACGAAACGACGTTGTAATTACGACGTGGTGTGGTGGGTTGGCAAACACATTGGCATTTGTTTTATTTGTTTTATTTTTTGTATTTTTGTATTTTTGTTTATTTCATAAATTAGTTGGTTCAATTTTTTGTTGTGGATGGTGTGGTGGTAAATTGGATAGAGCGGAACCAAGCGGAGCGATGCGCAAGGACATTCGACAAAAATCAAGGAATTTTTGTGGTAGTAATAGTAGTAATGGTGGTAGTACAATACAGTGGTTTTTGTGGTTTTTGTGGTTGTGGTATTGGTGTGGAAGCCATTCGAAAATCAAAAGTTATATGCAAGAATAAAGAAAGGATAAAAAGTTAAATAGAAATCGAGAAAATATTCGGATACAAAATTACAAAATAAAAAGTTAAATAACTAATACTAATGAAACTGTCATATTTTTAAAATAACTTATAAAAAATTACTTTTTAAATCAATCAAAAACACAACCTTTGAAGCACTGTAAAAATTCGTTCGAACTAAAAAAAGCACTATACCGATCATATTCAGACTATAGGTATATACATAAAAAAAAAAACAAATTAAACTTTGCTGCTAAATAAGTCAATCAATTGAATCGAAAATCAAAAGTGCAATAAAACAATGAGTGGCAGGTGGTGCAGGTCGTGGTGGTGGTGGTGATGGTGGTCAAAAAGTAGACACTAAGTGACTGGCGATATCAATTAAAATGAGCGTACCCAATTTCACACATTACAATTGCAAGAGCAGCGTTTTCTTTTCAACTGTACTTACCATTGTTATTGAGTCCCATTTTGGCGAGCGCCTGCAAATTGTTGAAAGCGCGTTGATCACCCGACAGTATGTCGGCCAATGAGATCTGTTGATTCTGTGCCGACGACGCTGGTACTACTGCCTGGTGATGACCACCAGCGCCTGCGCCGGGGCCCACCAAAGCGTCATTGAGCGTGACATCCGGTGTGACCTCAGTGAGGCTGGCAAGACGTGATAGATTGTACTCAAGAATACTGTTATAAGCGCTTGGTGGCGGTGCACCATTACCAACACCGCCCGCATTATTCGCTCCATTCAGTCCACCATTAAGTGTGCCATTGAGACCGACATTCATACCATTGCCGCTGTTGCCAGCAGCGCCACCGCCGAGACCATTCAAGCCCTGGCTAAGCGAAGCATTTATGGTATTGCCAAGGGCGTTATTGTTCAAGCCAACACCTAAATTATTACCAGTGCCACTTAGTGGATTGCCGCCAATCGCATTGTGACCATGTCCATGGCCATGCATTGGACCATGACCACCTGTCAGAGCATTCAAACTGTTGGCAAGACTTGCACCTGGCAAGCCACCACCGCCAACACCAGCACAGCCTACGCCATCAAAACCGCTGCGAACACCGTTTACACCATGTACTGGTGGTTGTGTTGTTGGTGCTTGTGATTGTTGCTGTTGCTGCTGTTGTTGCTGCTGTTGCTGTTGTTGCTGTTGCTGTTGTTGCTGTTGTTGCTGTTGTTGATGGGAAATTTGGTGATGCAGTGTAGGTGGCTGATGTGGTGGTGAGTCCGGTGTTAATACATTCGGCATGAGGAATCCATTGCCCAGTACGGAGAAGTCACCATCAAATGAGCTTTGCATGGAAGTCGGCAAAGATATTGGGCTGCTGGCGGTAACGGAGCTGCCACCGGCTAGCTGACCTTGCGAACCGCAAGTGTTCATACCGCCACTGCGACTGCTCATCATAGTGGGTGGCATGCCGGGTAGCGTGGGCGGTGGTGTGCTCTCCTTTGGCGAGGGCGGAGTCGACTCAGTGTGGAATTTACCAAAGGTCTCCTGGGCGACCTGTTCGAATTTCTCCGCCTTGGTGTCGAATGTCAAGGAATAGTTAATGTCACACTTTGGTGTATTGTTGATTAGGTTTATAAATTGCGAGCTAATCAATTTTTTCATAGACAGAAACTCAGCGGCATTGGCTTGATCCAGTACACGCATGGTAAATTTGCAGGTGCTATCGATTTTACCCATTGTATTTTCGATGTTCTGCAGCAAGTCCATAACTTTGAGCTCACGTTCTGAGTGCAATTTTCCCAACTCTGTTAGTGATTGATCACGGCATTTCTCCAAGATCTTCTTATAGCTCTGGTAAGTCTCCTCAATACGGGCGCGTGCCGAATCGTGTTGGGTCTGAAGCTCAGTGAGTGCGCTGGAAAGGTTTGAAGCGGCAGCATCACAATATTGCACCTGGAATGAAGAAAAAATAGGAATAAAATTAATGCTCAAAGAGGAGATCAAAAATGTATTACCTTTGATTTGGCTTCTTTCATCAAATTCTCAACATCCACACGCACTGACTTCTCGGCCAAAGCGATAACATCGTAGTGATGCTCACTGCCCTTGTGGTCGGCGATTAAGCAATCGTTGCAAACTGGTATTTGGCAATTAAAACAATAGTACTTGAGATTTTCAGCGGTATGCACATTGCAGAAAAGCGGCTTGTGAATAGTCATTGGCTTGTCGGCCGTAGACTTCTGCAAGTCTTCAAGCTTAACCACTTCGTGATTCTCAAAGCAACGCATATACTTGTGGGCATTGTCGCAACCGCTGCACAAGAAATTAGCACAATCGCTGCAGCGTGAAATGGCCTTCTCTTTGCTCTTGCACGAAGTGCAGGACAATTGCTCCGATTCGATGGTGGAGAGATCGAGTATGTTTGTCAAAATGTAATCACAAGTCAACGATTCAATGCCTTTGGCGCCAATCTGAACGGAAAACAGATAAGTTTGGATGAAAATGTAGTTAAAGCTACACAATTTATTATTTAATAAATACAAGTTTATTAAGGCTTTAGCAGGATAATCGTTTTTAACACGTTTTCTACTGCAAGCATAAGTCACTTTGCATTTTCTCTATTTTCGTTGGTAGGAAAATTATGCTTGGAAAAATTAATATATTTTCAGGCGCATTTTTCTACCGATAAATAAATACAAATATTTTTGAGTTAGTCAAAATTTTGTTCATCTCCTACAATTTAGCATGGAAAATGGAGAAGTCTTCTTATTTTATTCAGGCATCGCACTAAATTGCTTACCATAGTAACTTGTTTGCAGGTGGGACACTCGATAACAGACTTCAATGGCGGCATCAGCTCACCGGCGGTTGAAGTAGTGGACGATGCCGATGATGAATTGCCGTTCGACTCCTCAGTAAGCAGTTTCATCAGGCAAGATTCACAAAATACATGGAGACATGAAAGAACGCGTGGTGTAACTAAACGCGAGCTGCAAGAAATATTGTTCCAAATTAATAAATGTTCACATATATCAAATATGTACCAAACTATATTTGCTTACCTGCAAATCTTGCAATTTTTATCCATACCATCGGCCCCAATCGAGCTGCACGAGTCCTCCAATGAACCGGATTCCAAATCATTGCCTTTATTCTCGAACACCTCACTAAACATGTTGCCCGCCAAGGACGATGAACGTGATGAGGCGCTCCTATGTTCGCTGGCAACGCTGCCGTTACAGTTGAAATCACGTGACATTGTTGTATTGCCATTACTGATCGGATCCGTGTCCATATCAAGAGTCAGTGAACTGACGAGCTTTTCTACAATGGAATCAACAGCGACACCAGTCGTCGAAACAGAAGTATTGATATTCAAAGGACCTACAGCGCTGTTGCCACCACTTAGGATGGCGGCAGGCGCCAAAATTTGCTTCTCGGTGCAAGCGCTTAGGCCAAAATCCGAGTCCAGCGTAGTCAAATTACCAACGAGCGTGTTGGTAGCAGCAGCAGAAGTACCGGAAGTAATGGTTGCGTTCGAAGCGATGTCAGCAGAGGTATTGGTGGTAGCGGGATCAAAGGTGGAAATGGCGGTGATCGTTGCGATTGGTTGTTCCTCGAGTGATGCCATAAGTGGCGTTTGGTTTGATAATTGAATTTAAAAGATATAGACGAAAATTTCAAAAATACGCGAAAAGTTGTGGCAAAATCTACTTGCAGATAAATGCGTGCAAGCAAAGCTGTTCAGAGTAATGCTAATTGTAAAGCTTGCGAATCTCAGTAAAATCTGTTTGTTGTTATTATTAATTTACAAATATTTCAGAATCTGGTGGCAAAAACGGAATATGATGGAATTTCGGTGATTTGTAATAGGCAAAATGCGGCAAATGCCGTTTCTTTGATATATATGTATTGAGGTGTATATCTAAATTTTTCCCTTTAAGCTTTTATTGAGTTAAATTCCGGTTTTAGTTCTCCTCATTCAGTTTTCTCTTCTTTAAGCTGATTTGATTTGTGTTGTTCAGAGATTTTGATATCCTTGTTGTTGTTGTTGATTTTGGATTTTGAGAGGACGACTTTTTTCCGAATGTTGTTGTGTTTTTACGTGCTTGGCTTTGGTTTATATATATTTAAATTAAAAAAAATAATACAAATATGGCGCTCGTATCTTTTCAAGTTATGAGAATATATATATCTATATATATTGTATATATATATGTAAATGACCAGGTCGACACGATTTCATAAATTAGAACGATGAATATATAAGTAGCAGTAGTTTTTGTTGTAGTAAAAGCGATAACAAGTATAACGCGCGGGAAAGTTCGTGGTTTTGTGGCAACAAAGTTTGCTTCTAAGCAGCTTCAATAAAGAGTATGCAAAATAACGCTGGAAAAATATTTATCGTATATATCGTCAATTAGTAAAATGGCTTGTTTCGTGAGTAAAGTCTTAATAGAATAGAATATTGATGTTCGCCTGCTGATACTTTGTATATTATGTCGGTTTTGCAACTATATATCGTAGTAGTAGATGAAATTCTACGGGATTTTCCTGTTTGGTTGGTCGTTACGTCTGAGCTCAGTGATTGGCAATGTTCTTTTGATAAATTTGTTTTTTTTTTTTGTGGTTTTTTGGTTTTAAATATTATTTTATGTATGTAGTTGAATTCGCTTTAAAATGGCGCCTTTTTCAGACTTCTTTGCAGCCACTGGTGGCACTAAATATTTCTGCGCGAAAATCCAAAAGCGGATTTAAGCACAAAGAAGCCTCTAATGGGTGTCGTTGAGATTTGAGATTTTTTATATTCAGCACGCAGAGTGTATTAGGCTAGTTTCTCCCGATCTTTTGTCTGCTGTGGTTCGTTTTTTTGTTTTAGTACTTGTAAGTTACCAACAAAAAGTTGGCGTTTTACAAAGTTCTTTTTTCAATTTTTTTCTTATAGTTTGAACTTATTTGTGTTTTTGTTATACATATATATATATATATGATTTAAAATAAAATATTGTAATATATTATTAAGTGTATAATTAAAATATTTGTTATTTTTTTGTTTAAAACTGGTTTAAATTTGCTTTTTTCTGCGCTTCTCTTTTCAGGGTCATACAATAAATTCCTTACTACTTCCTCCACGTCTTTTAAACGCTGCTCACCACCTTTACTTTACGCAAGTGCGTTAGCTTCCCGATTAATTTGTTCTATGATAATTATTGAATACTATTCAGATATATATGTTTGTATGTGTATATAGAATTGTAGAATAATTATTATTGTTCACACATTTGTCTACAAACTAGACTCTAGTAGATTTGCTATACGTTTTCGTTGCTCTTCTACCAAATTAATTTCCACGAGTTTTGGGTTTTTAGCGAAAAACAGTTTTCAGGTCCACGCATATAGTCAATGAGTTGGACAATGTGAGCGTTTGTTTTGCTGCAGAAACTCCAGTAGCTTTGCTGTTATAAATGAATTGAGAATTGAGTCGTTGCTTGAGATACTCTGGACCTTCTCTTGGTAGGTGTTAAGTGCACACGAATTTCGCCTTGGCCCTGTTTTCAAAAAGCTTCAGACAATTTTATCCACTGTGTAACCACAATGTCTGCTTTGTTCACTGCTCCTTCCTTTTTTGTATTGTAATTTGTTTAAATATTTGTTAAGCGCTTCTAAAGAAAATCACACTCATTAAATTATTCGTCTTCCTTCTTCCTCTCCCTACTACTTCACACTGCCTTTCTAGCCTTTTGTATAATACTCAGTTTATGTCGCCGCTTCTGCTGTTGATATAGCTGGGGTCTTAGTGAACAGTCTATTGAACACCCAACGTCTGCAAAAAATATTAGAAAAAATACAAAACTTTAGTTTTTAGCTTTCAAAGTTCTTTTTCTACTCGATATAGATCAATTGTGTTTAATTTGATTTCAGCCGAATGTTTTATGAAAATAATAATGGCTTTTAGAAAATTTTACATTGACTACTGCGATTGTATGAAATAAATGAGGACAAGTGGAAATTTTTAGTGCACTTGTAGAGCGTTGAAATCAACTCGTCTACACACTTGTAGCAATGGAAATTAATCGGAAATATTTTGAGTGGGTTTTGACTGTCATTTTGACATTTTTTGAAATGCAAACTATAAATGTGTATAAGTTTTTCGGTAAAAGGAGGATATGTGAAGATTTTTATTACAAAGTTGATTATTCAAAAACAGATAATTTAAAAGAAAATCGAGAAATTTATTAAACCTAATGTACAATGAAAGTAACAACTTGAATTGACTTCATTTACTTTCTATAAATTAGAATCATTACAAATGTTACATTAAATTTCAACTAAATTTATTGGAACATGTATTCCGAAAAATTATTATTTTTTACATTTTATAGATTTTATAGACATTTAGAAAATGAAAAATAATCTTACAACATACCACAAAACTGATCTCGCTGATTTTCTTCAAAACAATATAAGAAACTTCAACATCTTTACAAGTGTACCAGCGAAGAATAGTCCAAATAAAATGGAACGATTAGCCTGCACTCGAAACCTCAATTAATTTGTACATATTAAACGCATGAAACTTAAGCATATTTAATGTAAATTTAAAATTTTACACGCAACCAAAAAGCACGCAAATTATACCTAGTATGGGGGAATGCACACACACACATGTATATATGTATTCGATATGCATATATATATATATATATATATATATAATTATACATATAATGTATATATGTTTAATATAATATGTGTATATATGTACATATAATGTATATATGTATAATATATGTATATGTATATAATTCGCCAGTTGTCTCGCGATTATAGTGAGTGAATAATTTCAGATTGACGCGCTGTTTGTGTCTTTTATTGAAACGCTACACGTTGAGTGTATACATAAATTAGTTACTACGAATACAAAAGTACAGAGTTATAACCCAAAGGAATGCACAAATTCGAAGAGATATGTAAAATAATATACAATAATCTTTCCAGACATCATTATATTGTTGTTTATTTTCGAAATAAATATATTTGATACGTATATATGTATATTAAAATTCATCTACAATATATGTAATTTGCAAACTGACCAATTTGTGTTCGATTAAAGTATTTATGAAAGAAAAGCTCAATATGGAAGTTCCCCAGTTTTGCATTTGCAGTTCTGCATTTAATGATAATTGAGCATTATATTTCAGGCCAATGTCTATAATTATACATGAGAAATTTTTACGTTGGAGAATATCATAAAAATGTATATACACTGACCCACACTATAAATGGGACACCCCAAAACTATTTGATTTTTTAGCTTAGAATATAAATAAAAAAAAAAAAAGTATAATTACAAAGTATAATTTTTTCTTTTCCAAAAATTCCTTTTTATTTCAAATAAGACATATGTATACTTTTTATTGACATGAAGAACCATAAACATTGAACCAAAGTTTATGCTATAACAACAACAAAATGAACATAATTGTATTTATTATGTGTTCAATGCAGCTCACACTTGAAACGGGATAGTTTGTAGAGTTAAGAAATAAATTAAGTCTGCGAGAGTTCAATATCTTGTGGATTTTCCTTTCTTATTTAAGACCTCATGGAGACGGCTTCTATTTGGCTCCATGATTCTTCCTCGGCCTCGGCCTCGGCTCGCCTCGGGAAATTTGTTTCAATATTTCTTTTGGACAGTCTTTTTTTAAGTTCTGCCCATAAATGCTCTATGGGATTAATTTCGGGGGATTGAGCATGCGTACAAAGTACTTTTAGGCAATTGTAGAGCAACCAATTTTTAGCATTACAGGATTTATGCTTTGGGTTGTTGTCTTGGTAAAACATAAGACAATGACGAATCTCAAGTTTCTCCGCACTGCTATGAATATTTGCTTTCAGAATATCTATATATCCTTTACCATCTAACACTCCGTCTAAAAAATGCTGTTTTCAAACCCAATCCCCCGCCATTCAACCACAAATCATCAGTGAGCCACCACCCAACTTCGCTGTTTTTTTATGTTTTTGTCGTCCAATTCTTTGCCAGGCATTCTCCATACGAAACGCTTGCCGTCCGATCCAAAGTGTTAGTTTTGATTGCGACAGTGAAAAGAACCTAAAGATAACTGAAATCTACACAAAATTTTGTGAATCAAGCTTTAAAAACACTTAACCTTACGCCAAAAAGAAAAGTCCTTATCTTGATATTTCAGAGCAAAATCCATTCTTTCCTTTTGGTTTTTTTGTGATATCAGTGGTTTTTGACGAGGTATTCTAGTGTTAAGTTTATTTTATCTAAGCAATCCACGAACTGTTTCTGCACTTACTTCAACTTTCTTTTCTTCTTTTAACTGTTTTTATAACTCTACAGAAGGCAGATATGGGTTAATTTTGATTATTCGGAACAAAAACCGCACACTTCGGACGTCAATTTTTATACTCTCGTAACATGTTGCAACAGGGTATATTAGTTTTGTTCACCTAACAGTTGTTTATAACACCTAGAACTAATCGAGTTAGATATAGACATATTTATGTATATATAAATGATCAAGATGAAAGGACGAGTTAAAACCCGAATGACTGTCTGTCCGTTCGTCCGTCCGTGCAAGCAATAACTTGAGTAAAAATTAAGATATTTTGATGAAACATAGCACCCGCTTCCTTTGTCACCGTAAGACGGTTGGTATTGTAGATGGAGGTAAATGGACATCTGCCACGCCCACAAACCGCCATTAATCGAAAACAGATAAAATGCTATAACTAAGCAGTAAATTAAGATATAAATGTGTTATTTGGTATGGAGGATTCTAGTAGGGTGGGGCATCTTTGGTAAATTTTTTTTGTAAAAATAGGCATGGTCTCGCCCCCCAATAGGTTTAGTATATATATCGCGGAAACCGTTAAGGCTATATCAATCAAACTTGCTCGGATTAAGTTTTTCTAACATCTCCTCATTTACTGAGAAAATGAGTAAAATCGAATAATAACCATGCCCACCCCCAATACAAAAGCTGTGTTGAAAACTACTAAAAGTGCGTTAACTCGCTGAAGGAACACGTTAGAAAAATTAAATCTTGCAGAAAATATGATACGGAAGGGTTGCATAGGAATCCGTCTAAAGTTTTGATTATGGGTGTGGCACCGCCCACTTTTATGGGAAATCCCATATCTCAAGAACGCTTTAACCGATTTAAAATTTGGTGTATGATATTATATTTGCATTCTTATGTCACATCGTGAAAATGAACCAAATTGGATAAAAACCGCGCCTAGGCCACTTTGGTTGAATTTATTTCGCATATATCACTTTTGAGTTAATTTGGTAGATTTTAATATGAATATCTCTGACACGAAGCAAAATATAGCAATGAAAGTACATGAGTGTATGACCTGTAATATAAGTTAATAGGATACCAAATATGATTGCAATCATATCGCATATTCACAAATTCGTCGAATAATGAATGTTGAATTCTTCCGCAACATTTTTTAATATCAAGTTATGCCAGCACCTGAAAGCATATCTCCGCCTCTGATCCTTGATCCTGATCGGTTACACCCGAACTTAGCCCTCTCTTACTTGTTTTCATTTTGAAATTATATTTTAGTTGCTTCAAAGTAAATCTATCAACTTTTCATGTCATCAATTTCATTTAACAAGCCTCCACAACGGATGGAACAATAAAAAAAAAAAATGGAAACTTTCATAAAGCTTTATGATTACAAGTAGTACAAATTGAATTGCCTCATTTAACCGCAACCAAGAGTATGTATACTTTAGTCGTAGCAATAAACACAATTTCGCAGCTAAACTAAAACGGATGAGGTACAAAAGTAGGAATTAGGTGCAAAGGTTAAAATAATCAATGCACAACAAAGGAAGTGAATAAATAATACTAAATGGGTGAGAACAGGTTAATATTAAATAGAGGAAGCTTACAATTCACCCACAGAGGCACAGCACAGCTATCTAGATAACAGAGTGCATCTAATCAGCAAATATTTATCTTGAAGTTCCCCCATTTGTTTCATATAAAGTAACTACGGAACTAATTATGGCAAAAAAGTAGTTAAAACAACAGTCACAGCAATAAATATGTACATATATCCTCCCAGTTTACTCGACAAATGTACTATGGGAAAAAGCAAACACGAGGGAGGAGATGTAGTGCACAGTACTGAGCGCAGCACAAAAAAGATAATAAGCAATGAATGAAAATACGTATACGCAGCGTGTGCCAAGTCAATAACGTTGAATAGTTGAGTTTAAATCTAGTTAGGAATCTGTTATATATGAATAATTTGTTTGTATGTGTTCAAACGCTCACGGCATAGTGAACAATTCAAGACAGCTGAGTATGTGTATAATAGAATATAGAGTAGCAAAGGTAACGTAACCCCGAAGTCTCAATACACAGCTAAAGATGACAGCTGAAACGGATTACACATAGCATAACAATTAATACACTTTATATAATAGAAATGTATGAATACACATACGTGGATAAATAATCTAATAGTTAAGCATCATGTTTTATAAGTAAAAATTTTCAAGTCGTTGTAATACAGTTATTGCAGAGAAAAACGAGAAAAAAAAAGCGTAAACGGAAAAACTAATATTAGTTAACGGATGTGATATGCAAAACAAATTTAACTAATACATGCACATTTGTATTTTTACACAAATGCTTAAATGCGTTAGAGTCAAGGCCCAGTATTTATAAAGAGTAAAATATATCTAAAGGTGCGGTAATATCTAAAGGTAATATATGTGAGTAAATTACTTTGTATGAAATTATTTAAGTATTGATATTCGGAAAGTCTTCTCAGTTACATAAGAAATCGTCTGGGATTTATACAAATCTTTTAGCATTCGTAGAACCAAGTAAATCAAACAAATTATTAAGCAGCAGTTTTACAGCATAATTTTGTAAAATTATGTATATGGATCACATATATTTTTTGCGTAAATTCTCTGTCAGCAAACAACGAAAATACTTAACTTATTAAACCAAATTTTTCTTTTCATTAATTAATCAATATTTGAATTTTCACTATTAACATTTTGTCTGCGCGTAACACATATCTACACACATTACTTGCTAGAAAAGCGTGAATATTAGGTAACGTTTGCAGCTGCTTAAAACACACTTGTAGACACTAAAATCTATTAATTTCCATATATACATTGTATGAAAAATAATATTTTCATTTATTTATGTGTATGCGCGTGATTGGTTTAAATAGCATTGACAACTGCCTAGAGAAAAACGTGTTCACTCGTTGCCCAGCACATACCAGCGATCCTGTAACCTTCAATGTTTGGTATACAATATGCTGGCAACTCTGGACACTGCAAACTTGATTGAGGTATTTGCATTCGTACTATTGAAATTTCCTATCTCGGTACATTTGGTTTTTGGTACCTATTTGCATACATGAAAGTACATCTGTTACTCTGTCCTTTTACCTTTGCTATTAAATAAGTTCGTGTAATTTTTTTTCTTCTTTAAGCGTACTGTTCATGTGTCGATTTTCCCACCGCATTTCTTTTAATTTCAAACATTTCAAATTGATGTGTATTATTGTATTAAACTTAATATTTTATATTGCCAACAAATTAAAAATTATTTGCATAATCTAATCAAATTATATATTGAGTTGAAATATTTTCATACAACCCAATTAAGCTTCCGGCGACCTCTTGTCTGTTAAAACATAATCAAATTGTCGAATTTTTCTGTAGACAATCAGTGCATGAATCCCTCGTACACACGTCGCAATCTCCTCAATATCGTAACGAGTGTTTTACACATCAGTTCGTGTTCCGGAAGGCCCTGCGGTCTGCTACAATGTAGTAAGCAAGCCCACCACCACCCAACATGTACTACTACGGCAAACATACGAATACATGCACGAAAAACCAAAACCAAAACCCTCGTGCCCCTTAAAGCAGCAATCAAAGCCATGATACTCTGACAACGCTCATGTGTCCTTGAAAATATTGCTCTTTTTTATGCCCATCGGAAATGTCCTTCAATTTTAAAACTCAATTTAAACACAATTTTCATGTATTTTATCAAATGTAAAGCAAATATTTCAATGTTTTTCACTTTTTTCACGCTATTTCTAGTTTTTTTCGCAACGACCCCCTTAGCAGCACTGCCTAGAAAGAACTTTTCGTACCCATATACAGACTTTTCACACAAGTTTTTTTCCAAGTTGAAACTGCTTAAATCTCGTAACTTTCTCGGTAAACATCTAATCCCAGTAGATTGGACACATTATTTACTCCAAATTTATGCAAATTTTATTAAATTTTAACACTCACCTTTGCCATCAAAAGGTTTTTTCACTATTAATGGAATGGCGCAGGCTGTAAAGTAAAACTGTGTGCTGTGCTGTGTGCGGTGTGAAAAAATTTCACGAGCATTTTGCGCCGGTTCAGTGGGGGACATTGTTATTCCCAATTAGGCATTATTCACTGACGGCTGTCAGAATAGAGTGCTGCCATTAAAGAATGCGCAACATTATTCCATTCGAAGTATTCGATAAATTAGTCGCAGATTTTATAATGATCAAATAAACTGATGTTCAAAAACTTAACTTTCTCTTAATTTTAGCTGAGTAATTTTTTAACTTAAATTCAATTGTATAAACGTGCCAATATTTCATTGGTATTGCCATTATATTTTGATGTGGAGACATCGTATAAGTAACAATTGGCAATACGGCAACGTGTGAGAAATAAATGGGGCATTAATGCGAAATAGAAAGCGGAGGAATAGAGAAATCACCACTTTGAAGACGGAATGTAGAGTTAATTAATTTAACGTCGTTAACAAGTCCAAGTCTGTTATAAATATTATATATAATAAGAGCGTTGAATGAACATGTCTCAAGCTAATTCTATGAAACAAATAGGCTCCCGTGTGGTAGGTGGTTCTGTGGGGCGCATGGAATGGAGCAACAAAATGGATTTACTTGCCTATGGCACTGATAGAGGTAAAATTGTTTAATAATAAATGCGACAGTAGAAATTTAAATATCTATTTCACAGGTGAAGTTATAATACAGCGCTTGAATTGGCAAAAGATAGTTACATTTCCCTCACTGGGAGAAGACATTGCGGTACGCTCCCTCGGCTGGCAATTAGATGAAACTGTTTTAGCTGTCGGTGAGTTTATTCACTAAGATGTTAATTGTCAATTTTAATATAACATTTTAATGGCAGGGTACAGCAATGGACGTGTAACGTTGCTTGACGCCGAGCGAGAGGACCAAATATCTGTGATAAACTTCGAGGAGGATATCAAGCGTGTGTATTTTAGCAAATCTATAAAAACATCTGATTACCGCAGCACTTACCGCAATCGCACAGAGGTATGTCCAAATGTCTTTTCCTTACCTTACTTTAAGTTAAGTACATATTTAATACAATCTATCGTTAGCATACCTTTGAATTTTTTCTTCCGCCATTGCCACCATCAAGTAGTATTGGCTCTTCAGCTAAAATGACTGAAGAGCAAAGATCCTTTGCTAAAGGTTCACCATGCTTTCTAGTTGTTATTACGGTTGCCGGAAAAGTGCATTTGTTATTGCTGGGCGCGTTGCGAGCCGGTCAAATAGACTTAAGACAGCATGTTATACATCCAAAGGAACTCACTGTACACGACGTGCGTTTAAGTGGAGATTTTAACGCTATATATGCTTTGATATCCGACGGTTCAGATCTTAAGGTCCTACATTTTCATAACTCTGTGCTTCAGGAGTACATCTCACCAATGCTGCATTTGGCAGTATACTGCGCAAATGTACTAGAGACTAAGAAGTACGTGAAATTGCTATTTTAACACAATTTCCTTAAATCTTAGTTATAATTGAATATTTAAGCTATATAAATGAAACAATACAGAGCATCATGGAAGCATGGGAAACAGTGCTGTTAGAAATGGATAACAAGCTCACAAAGTATGCGAATCAACAACCGGAAGGTTCACTGTCCGCAGACTTTTTGGAATTACTTTTGTTTGGCTATGCCACACATGAAATTGAAGACTTCCTTAGGGAGTGAGTATGCTTTTTAACTTTTAACAAATGTTTGTATGAATGTTTTTATTTGTAATTGTAATTTAGCGATTTAACCGAGAAGGGTCTCAAAAAGTTGTCGAATTCGGTGGATCTCAGCTACTCAACTGTGGAAAGTCTAATCACTAAGCAATTACAGAGTAGCGGCGTTAATATGTTCTATTTTCTCAACTCCTTGAAAGGTCTTAGCCGTATTACCCATTTCTTTGAGGTATTGGTATGCTTTATATAGTAAATAAAAATTTATTTACTGAATTTTTCGCTAACTTGCAGCCCTTACTCTCATGCGATGCCACTCAAGAGGCTCTGCGTGCATGCGGCGCGTTTCTGATGAAAATATTGGAAGTCCAACAAGTCATCGATCAATGCGTTAGCGATATGAAGTTGTTTTTCTCATGGCTTTGTATAGTAATTTTGCGTCTACATCAACACGACATACCCGAAGAGATGTCCCAAATAACGCCGGAGGACACCATTTATCTGGCAGAATATTTGAACAGCTTTGAGGATAGTGTTGTGGAGAATGGTATGTATATTATTGTATATTTATAATCTTGCAAGTGTTTTTTTTTTTTGTTAATCGGCGCAATTTCAGAGGACGGCACTATAACAAAGCGTAAATTCAATTTGGAAAAAGTGGGTCAGTATATGGAGAATCGCAATTTGCAGCAAATCGTCAAATCAGATCCGCACCATTTATGGCATCGTTTGCTGGACGAAAATGAATGCTTGCGGAATTGCGCCTTGCTATTTCCGCACGAAAAGGAATCTTCACTTATACAGGAACGTGATAAATTGATGTCAGCAATTGACACTGTCTTTAGGCGACCCAATGAGAGTATTAGTGCTAGCTTTATGCTGGATGCGAGCATCATTTGTGCTGCATTGCCCGAATCAGATGAGGGTGCTAGCCAAGCCGGGATGCATAGTTCATTTTTTGTGAATGAGGAAGCTAATACGGATTTGTTAGTGACAACAATAAATTCTCATGAAACTCTGTTACTCGAATTCAATAAGCAATTTACGATGTTAAGATGTGTGCGTTTGAATTTACAACCTGGACCATTCACCAATGAGGCACTGCGTGATGATGTCTTCAATACATTGCGATTTGTAGATTTAGAATTTTACAATGAGAGTATACTCTCGATATTGCTACATAGTAGCGCACAAAATCTTGAAAAACAAAGCTTTTTCTTACAACTCTGCCTGGAGGCGACCAAAGGAAAGCAAACCCAGCATTTAATGCCGAATAATATTAATTTGTTGGACATGGCTTTTCCATTTCACGTGCCAGATTCCATGGAGAGCAACAGCTTGAAACCGCTCGAAGGCGTGTGCACACGTTTGGCTGTGTCGGGCAGTAGGAAGGTGAGTTGACTGTCATTCAGTAATGTAATTAGTTAATATTAATTAAAAAAAACAAAAAAAAAAAACATTTTGCAGGTTGTCACAGTGCTCTCTGATCAAAGCCGAAAAATGACCATTTTCGAAATGGAAATCGAAGATGATGAGGACGATACGGAAATGTCGCAAAATTCGCTCTTGGAAATAAGTAAAGAATCTGCGACGTCTTCAAATGAGTGAAATGAAACAGGGATTACTTTTTTATTTATTCTTATTTATAGTTTTTCTTTGTTTTTTTTTATATAGGAGTGGCAATTTGCAGTCGTTTATTTTGTTCGTAAAAAAAAATAGCAACATAATTTACCTGCAATTATTTCTTGTAACAAAATGCAGCAAGTTACATAAAAAAACGATAACTACAATTTTGTAGTTTTACTTTCAAAAAATTTGAAAGCGAAATGACATCAGCATAGGAAATATTTAGTCTAGATGTAATTTGTGCTTCACTTTTACTCTCAAACGTTAGTTCATTTCATATTGATAAGGGTCATCCGAATCCTCATCGCCAGACATATTCCGCCGGCGTCTTCGCTCTTCGCGTTTACTGCGCTTTTTAGCACCCTTCTCCGTTGTTGTGTTATCTTCGAAATTCTCTATATTCTTGACAGGTGGTAGCACTTCTACGATGGTCTCCACTATCTTATTGGTCGCCGCGTCATTAGCAGCTGCCACCTCCTCTTCGCTCTTCTTTTGTGATTTTACTAATTCGCACAAATATTTATAGCGGAGTAAGCACTCCTCTTTTGTCTTTTCTGGGATGCAGTTGGCGATTTTTTGCCAACGATCGCCAGTTGCGTTTTTGCGGTACTTAATAATAGCTGATTCCAGAGCGCGTTGTTGTTCTTGTGACCAATTAGTTTCCGGCACAAGTATTTGATTGTCAGTTGCAGTAGTTTTTTTCACCTTCTCCTTCTTTACCACCTCTTGCACCTGAGTTGTGAACTCACTGTTTTGTTCGGAGTTTTGACCTGGAAGACGATATCCGTTCTCTTTCATTTTCGCTGCCATGAAAGTCACTTCTTGCACAGAACGATTCATTGTTTCAGCAATGATATTCCAACGTGCACTGGAGCCACCAGGATATTTCTTCACTAAACGTATCAATTCAGTGAGATCTTCATCAGTCCAGAAACCACCGCTCAATGTTGCCTAAAATAGTATAGTATAAGTACTTATTGATAGCAACACTACCAAGCAAAATCAATTCTCCTTCTTACTTTTTGTTGTACAGGCTTGACTGCATCATCTTCCGTCAATTCACGCGCCTGTATCTGCGAGTAGCCACGCAATTCCTCGTCAGTCTTTTCGGGCGCTGTGGTGTTTTGTCGTCGTTTGCGGAGATTTTCCTTTTTTTCTTTACGTAAACGTGCCTGTTCTTCTATTTCACGTTCGAGCTCCTCTTGGCGCTTAACTTCCTCAAGTTCACTGTAAATGTCTTCAGTAAGTTTAGGTGTATAAAAATAATAATGCAATAATAAAAATGCAATAATAAAAATGCAAAGGAACTTCTTACAGCCGGCGTTTTTCTAAAGCAATCTCCTTAAGCTCATTGGCTCTGCTAAATGCTTCTTTAATTGTGCTTGGTAAATGCCAAATGAAAAGTGGAATTTGAAAAGGTAAAGTATTCTAAAATAGAAAATACTTAATTTTTAACATCTTGTGGCTTAAACTATATGAGCAATTGTATTACCAAAACCGAAGGTGAAGGAATTTCTTTGAGTATAACATCCATATCAATACTTTTATTTTTTTTCTGTAGCTTCTTTAGTTTAGAACCAAATACTTGCTCCTGAAAATTTAAATGATTATGAATTCCGGAGTGTTAAAGAAACTCATTTTTACTTGGTATTTCAACTTACGGCAGTATATTTCTTTTCCAGATAAGCAGCCCACGCAAACAAATACTGACCAATAGTAATAATGACGAAAAGTATTGTCGCTCCTTCATAAAGACCAATCTTACGCATACGCCGATAATAATATAAAGCCGACTTCCAATTTGGCAAGCCCTCACGCAAAACTTTATTGTACTTTTCACGTTTCGATGCCTCCTTCAACACTTCGTAGATGGATACCAAGTTACGAAATTGTATATTGGCATCTTCGGATGGATTTTTGTCCGGGTGCAGGACAATAGAGAGTGAACGGAAGGCGCGTTTAATTTCATTATTCGTAGCCTCTTGCGATATGTTCATAAATTCGTAGAAGTTTTGATTGATTTCTTCAACCAAATCAAATATTTCCAACTCTTCGGAATCCCACGCCAGGGCACCCAAACAGCAGCTGCACAGCAGCAATATATTGAAGCAAATTTTCATTATATGTCTTTAGCGGAAAAAACCAAAAAATTAAACTGTTAACACAACTGGAACAAGGTTGTGGCCAGCAGACTAGAATAGTAGAAATGACAACGTCAACAAATGTGACCAAAACAAAAACAAATATTTGACATTTCGTTACAGGTGATGCACAGCATGATACAAATGATTATTTTTTTGTATTAAGAAGTTCGTAAGCAATATTAGAAACATTGTTGTTATGTAAATAAATATATGCAAATGTGTATATATGTATATACTTTTTTTTTTATAAAATTATTTCATTTTCCCAATTAGTTTTTGAAACATATATATGAATATTATTACATAAATGCGCAGTTTTAAATTTAGGAGTATACGTTATAAAATCGGTTTAAATGCATTCACATAATTTTTCGATAGGTCTGGTTCTAAGTACAGCTAATTCCTCAACTGTACAACGGTGGACACATTTCCCACTAATCCATGTTGATTTAACAAACAAGTCATCTGTCAAAAGAGTAAAATCGGCATCAGCGCCAAAATTTAAAGTGCCTTTTGTTTCCGTCATTTTCAAACATCTGGCCGGATGTAGTGTAGCGCATTCTATAGCATATACTGTTGAGCAGTCTAAATCAAACGGAAATCAATTATTTGCTTTTATGTTGTTAAAAAGTGGGTTTTACTTGTGGCTTTTTTGAAGATGCGCACGCACGTATCTAGCGGAGCTATGCTGCCACACAATGTATCCGTGCCAGCAACGTATGCTTTGCCTTCGCGAACTTCAAGCTCTAGTTGGCCCAAGTGATGTTTACCGTCACCTAGACCTAATGCTGCTATGGCATCAGAAACCAATATAAGACCATCCGGATGAGTACGGTGCGCTATACGTAATGCAGCCGGATGAGTGTGTACACCATCAGCGATGATGCCAAAATAAATCTTCTGTCCTGGTGGTATATTATTGGATGCCAGCAATCCAACGAGACCCGGATCGCGGTGATGGAACTATGATCAATATAAATAAATTTCACAAATGAGTACTGAATGTTTTCATGTAATGATTTTCCAATTAATTACTGGAAGCATGGCATTGAATAGATGTGTTATCAAACGTGCGCCATTTTGTACGCCTACTTCGCCTTGCGACAAATTCGCTATGGAATGCCCCAGAGCTACCGTTACACCCATTTTTGTTAGAGCTTTTATCACAATACCCTCAGCATCTTTTTCCGGTGCTAGTGTAATAATTTTCACATTACTCAAGTTGCTGTAAGTGTCCACCAAAGTATCGATCCCCTGCAATAATCAAAAGATGAGATCCATAAATTTATTTGATTTAGTAATTATACCTTATCAATATCTTTTATGCAGTGTTCTGGATGTGCGCCCTTCTTTTGTGGGCTAATAAAGGGTCCTTCTAAATGCAAGCCCAAAACCTGTGCGCCGTTTGTGTTGCTGCTTATTTGTGGTATGATTTTTCGATAAGTTTCCGGTGGCGAAGTTACAATAGTGGGGCAAAATGAAGTTATGCCATTTGTGATTAGCTCTTTAGCGACCTTCTCAATACCTTCGGTGACTGTGTCCACATCATGTGAGAAATCAACGCCATATCCACCTGTATGAAAAAAAACGTGGGAAATAAATCTTCGGAAAGGGCTATCAGCAATATCAGAAAATTAATAGTGTTTTCAAGTATCTTCCTCGATGGTCAACCAAATCTCTACATATGCAAGCAAGAGTGTTTACAGACGCTGATAAGATAAAACCCTGATCCAATTTTGTTCGCCGATAATGGCAGCACACTAATACTACCCTGTATGCAGTTGTGGTTGAATGGCGCTTCACACACACACATTTATTTTACAAAAGTGTATTTTGCGAAATGTTATTGTTGTTGTTAGGCCATTGCCCTACAATCTCTTTGTTTACCGTTGATCTGCAATTCAATGTAGCCAGGAGCAATTATAGAGTTTCCGCAATCAATCTGCCTGTGCGCCTGTCGAAGAAAAACAACAAAATATATTTAATAAACTAATTTAATTTACTACTAATTTATGAGTTCATAGCTTGACCTTTCATTTGACCCACCTGCTGCTTCTCGTCGAAGAACACTGGCTCCGGGTTAATAATTTTGCCATTGCGTACCCAAAGATCTTCCTGCACCAGCTGATGATTGCGTACCAAACGACAGTTCACGAATTGCAATAGTTCATTTTGTGACATTTACGAAATTTCGTCAGTTGGAATTTCCAAACCGATTACGTCCAAAAAGTAATGAGAAATGAATCAAGTAAATTTAAGCAAAAAGTGAACAATGTGAAATTCTGCAAATCAAGGCGCACTCTGCTGTTAAACACACTGCATACACGAGCTCCACTGGTGCACTACATGCTCGTATATATGCCGTAGCGTTCACCAAACAAACGCATAAAGTCGATTGAAAACACTCCAACTGTGGAGCAGCGGAGCGCCAAAACCGCGCCAGCAGAGCTTCTCATTTTCTCACAAAGCAAATCAGCTGTTCGCTTTGTTGATAGGGTGAATGTGGTGAATGTGGGCATAGAGATACTAACGTTTTATATTTATAGTATTATTATCGCAGCTCGTATGTACATGTTGTATGGCATTATTTTTTGAGGTTATCATAAATGATCATAACTATCATAAATATAAAATGGTTAATGAATTTCATAAGTTTATAGGTACACAAGATTGTTTCGGTTTTGTTAAATGCTAGGGTAAAGTTAAATTTTTTTCTTTTTTGTCAGAACATATTAAATATTAATCATTACTTACAGTACATTATAGTTTAGGCTTATCATTGCTTGGCAAGTTATTATTATATAATAAATACGTTTAATCCGTCTCTGAGGTTCAATGCCGCAAGAAATTTAATTGTAATTACGTACATCTCTAGCTTATTGATTACCAATTATTACTGAATAACCCTCACCTAAGTGTTTGGTATGGCTAAGATGGTCTACTAGATCTAATTGTGTTATTGCTGTTGTAGCAATTGTTTTGTGTGATTCTGAGTTCAAAGAGAGGAGGAAAGCCTTAAATGTTACGTAGATCCCACTCGCGAAAGCAATGAAGAGAAATTGAAAGATAATCTACGATGTCAGCTACATGTCGCAAAATGGTCAAAATGGCCTGCAGTATTGTACTGGTTTGAAATTTAGTTACATTGGTAAGTTATATCAATTATGGCATATAGAGCTTCTTGAAGCATTTATTTAGTGAGTGCGTAATATATGGATTTAACCATGGAATAGTTAAGAATATATATTACGTAGTATTTAAAGAATACTTAAGTCGAAAGAAATTGCAAGTATTAAACCCATCTTTGTCAGCTTCCTGAAACTCACCTAATATGTTCTAGTGCCGTATATCCCACTGTCTTGTGAACGATTAGAGAAGACGGAGCTTCTGTCGTGATTGTTTTCACTAATAGTTTGATGGCGCCAGCATACACCAGTAGTCAGAAAGGCATTTCTCAAAGCCCCATATAATTTTTGCAGTTGTTTAATTCAGATATGGAGTTCGAGATTTAGAAACATGTTCAACCAATGGACAGCTTGTTCCAAAACCGGCAGTCTGTTGCAGCACAAAATTAATGCGGGCTGTTGATTTTGATAAAAAAAACTTTAAATTTTGGACTTGACCCATCTCCTCCATGCTTCACTTTATTCATTCATTCATTCGGTATAACCAAGACCAAACCGACGAATGCTGGCAAAGTCGTTGAAGAAAAAGAAGAAGAACACATGTTTCTACAACACACAGCGAAGGTCATGCCTTCCAAGTATAAGTATTTCTTAGCTAATAAACCAAGACCACAATTATCAATATTACCATTATGATAAAGTAATAAATATAACATTACGCAGACGATTGCACAGGCACTTACCGCAATTCGGTGGGCGTATTTAAAAACCGCAAAAGCGCAGGGGTGTGATGTTCCGCAGAGCCACATCCCAAAGCTGAAGGGTACTGTCAGTCAATTTCGCAACACAATAAACAGAGTAGCTGCCTCCTCCACTCTCCCCATGATGCTGGTGCTCTTCAAATGCTCTTCGCTGTCTATGCGATTTGTTTGTCTTTTTTCCCGAAATAATTTTAGTTGTTGCTTCCGTTGTTGGTTTCGTTGTTGGTACAATTTTATTGCCTGCATTTACTTAAGTGAATCTATGAGTACTTACCGCACGCGCCGCCTACTGCTGCCACCGGAAGCTGTGTGAAAGTAAACGAAGTTGTACAAGTCCACAAACGACATTCCGTGCATATTTTAATGAATTTGTTCGCTCACTCATTCGGTTGTATGGTCGTTTGTTCGCTCGTTTCTTCGTATTCATTTAACATTTTAATGAAATTTCTTAATTATACTTGATTAACATGGAAAAGATAATCGCATGAGGTGGGATGCGAGCAGTTACCAGAGCGAAAGTAAGCAAAGAATAACAAGGTGAAGAAACAAGGTGAAAAACAAAAAGGGGACACTAAAGAAAAGGAATGATTTCGCACCAAAAAGGTAGCAGAAATTGTGCAATACGCATGTGCACACACACAAGCACGCTTACTCCGCGTTACACAGTATTTGTATTTCCTCTGTCCGTTATACACAGCGACGTATACAGTTATTGCACGTCACATGTGTGGGACGGAGGAAGAGTGCTAAAAGTAAGCCGCTGGAGCACTACTTGAGTGACTTGAGCGCGCACTTGGCTGTAGTAATTAAGTGAGCCGCGCGCTGTTTGTGCTTTAACTGGCTGGTTGTGCGCCTAAAATGCTGCTACAAGCCTATTTTTATGCACTACATATAAATGACGAGGAAAAACTTTCAGCAGTCAGCAATGCGCACCGCATCTAATGTCGCTCGGCGGTACGTTCGCAGCATAAACGCGTCTACACTTGGCTTACGGTAGAGCTAAACTTGTACAACACGCCCCTGGGGCGCTGGCGATTGACAGCGCACAGCATACGCGCCGCATGCAGAATGCAGCAACGCCGGTCTATGTGGGATTAGTGGCGGCATATGGTGGCTTGTAGGTGTAGGGTGCTTTATGCTTTACCATAAGTATGTATATATGAGCGTGTCAAACGTGACTAAAATCGCAAGGCTTCAATTACAGCGCTCTGAAATCTTCGCGTGGCGTCGTGCTGATGCGCCCGACAGGCGTGTGGAAATATTGTAACTAACATTGAAAGCTGCGTACAGTGAATTCCAAGTAATTTGTGTTATTTAATCAACAGTGGGATTTCATTTCCACACTTTTGCTTTAATTGTAGGTGTCTTGCCAACCGCAGAGTACTTCGTCTACGTTTGCAGACGCTTACCAAGACGTGGTATTCTTTATTTGAAGTTGCGACAACATTAAATTACTAAACGCAAGTAACTTGCGTATACCTTTCTATGGAGAATACGTTATATGGCTGAGGTAATATTTAATCTGTGAAATATCGAGTGCAGGGTCCACTTGTCACATCAAATAACCGTTGTTTTTGGTTTTGGTACGTAGGACTTTATTTAGTTTATCAAGGGATTCACCAACAGAAGTGGATCACGCAATATCCTACGTCCTAATATAGTTTGGGTGGCAGTGTACCTTTGATAATATTTTACTAAGTCTGTCGGATTCTCTACTTGTTTTTGCGATTCCACATTCGTTAGGGTGTGTGACCGATTCCAGATAGGTCGAATTTTTAAGCCTTATGGCCTAACTGAAGAGTGACGAACTTTGCTGTGCGCAAGGAGCTCCCTAGACCTCTTTCGATTATTCCTAGGCTAGAATTACTATGCGACTCCGTAAATATTAGTGGCAACTCCATTCCACATTTTTTGTAAATTGAAGCATTCTCGGGAAGCTTTATGGATGATTTTTTGAAACCCCTTAGATTTATCGCGTATTTTATAAAGCTTATATAGATTATACTTTTTTGGATGGGTAGAAACTCTAATCCGAAATATGTTTAAAAAAATGTCTGCCGGAATACTTTTCCTTTAATAATCATCTTTTATTATTTTGCCCTTGCTTTGTTCGAAAATTACCATTTTCGCCTTCGGGAACCATGCTCCAAGCTATATGTAGGGAAACGATGTTCCAAAATAAAGCATGTATATATATATATATACAAGATATTATTATTATATAATTGCTACTAATGGTATCATAATAATCATATAATATTCCCACACAAGTGTACTATGAAGACGAAGTTCCCTGTGCCAGGTTTCTTCATATAAATATTTCGAGATGCCGTTTTATAAGTTTTTAATTTGACTCTTCTGTCGCTCTAGCGCTCACTTGTTGAAGGGATTAAACTAAGGCATTACGAACAAACGCCTGCGCTTTAAACACATCTTCTCGAATGCGTATGTGTGTGTTTATGTTCGCATGTTTGTGTGCCTGCGCATGTTAATTTTGATTACATCACTGTTTTCACTTGACAAAATGAAGCTGTTGCATTGCGGTGCGCCATTCTCCCACACCATTGCAGCAGCCGCCAGCAGGCAGCACCCACACAAGCGTACAGTCGTGTATAAACTTCGACTTCCACTGGTAAGACTTAAGGAAGTTCCACGAAGTATTTTCAACTCAAATGCACTGACGTTCATTGCCAACGACAGACAGCGAAGGACAGCGACGGCGGAGGCCAGTCGGCGCGCGGAGCTAAAGCCACTTATGGGCCGTTGAAGTGAATTTGCTTGAGTGTATGTATGTGTGTGTGTGTGTGTGTGTGTGTTGGATGAGTTGCGGTGCAGTCAAGCTGAGTAGTATTTGGCTTACTGAGCGCATATGTGTGAGTGCGTGTAATTTCTAATTACATCAAATGCGCACAGCTTTTGCTTACTAAATACTATTTGGTATTCGCCACTACTGTATGCTCAGCGCTTTCTCCCTCCTTCTTCTTGCTGCTCATTTTAATTGTTGCCATTTTATTGCCACTCACTGTTGTTATAGTCAACAAAATAATGGCAATGTTTTCACTAAAAATTGTAATATATCTTTGTGTGTAGGAAATTAATATTCCACTCACATGGCAAGCCCACAGCGAGCGAAGGACGGGGAATGGGGGAAGGCAAACGCGCGTGCCAAGAAAAGTGTTGTGGAAAGTCGGTGTTGCCACCAGCAGCTGGTGGATGGGCATGTTTAGTGCTTAAGCAACAAAAATATCTTCTCTTCTCTATGTTGTTGTTATTGTTGTTAGTGTTGTTAGTGTTATTTTAGTTGTTTTATGTAGCTCACATTTTGGTGCTGGGATTTGAAAACTTTAAATTAAATTGAGTATATGCACAGGCGGTGGTTTTTGGAAACTTTCAGTTACAAGTAGGTGAGTTTTCAAGATTGTTTCGGTTCTTGGGAAGTTGTGACACTGATTGCAGGTTGATGTTGTTGAGCGTTGAAGGATAAATATTTTATAAAAATTACAAATTCATATTTCTAAGTGCAAACCTTAGAGACGAGCTTTATGAATGACACAAAGTGTTTGTTGTAATTCATTTCCATTTCGAGGCCTGTGCTGTGATCTACTTTTTACGAAAGCAGTTTCTATTAGATAAAATTGGTCAAAACTCCGAGAAAACTACGGTCTTTATAAATATATTCTACCACTACCTAGTAGTGTATAGTACCTACTACCTAATATGTGACACCAATTGTCTAAAAAAAAGGTAACGGAAATAGGGCTGAAATCCGACGCGACTCTTCAAGGACATTTTGTCGGCATAAAATCTTATTTGTGGGCATGTACCTTTAAAATTGGTTCATAGAGCCCATTCGTTCAATTACTGGAGGCTTTCATTATAATTTGTGCTATATTAGTTACAGCCAAAAACCACTCTCTTCAATGAGGCCAGTTAGAAACCTTTTAGGATGTCCAGTAGTCCAGTAGTCCAGTAGTCCAGTAGTCTCGAACCATACTTAGCCATATATGCCAAAGAATACTTACCTACTTAATTCCACTACCAAAAAGCCAATCGGAAGTACGGCGAGATTTATATTCTGTATATGGGTGCCGGAGGACTGATTCGACTATTTTTTATCCATTCTCATGAGTGTTCTACGTAATCGGTATGGACCCGAATTTTTATCTAATGAAGGACTCGACTCGACATCTTTTTCAAAATTTTCTGGGGAATGTTTTCCGTCGGTACCAAAAGAACAAAAACTATTTCGGATCGGATTTATCATGGATCAGAAACGCTATTTGTGGCTTAATTCTTTCTTATATATCTGTTTGTGTTATAGCTATATAGTATATTGTAAAGTCTCCAGCGCAATGTTCCCAACAAGTTCTGCTTAGATAGCTGTGGTAATTCACGTGATGCGTACACTAAAACCATCAAGAGCCGGGACAGTGACCACTTTTCAAGCACATATGAATCGTTTTATTTATTTCTACTAGGACCCTTTTAATTATTACTATATTTTTTACATTTAAAAATATTGAAAAAAATTTTCAAATTTTATTTCTTTATTTTTTCTCAATTATATTTTTAATTTCATATAAAAGTTTTAAAATTTATTTTAATTTTTAAATTTATTACAAAAGCGCATATCTGTCACTTAAATAAAAGTTATGCTAATTACCAGACATTAAAAAATACCAGCGACTTTTGAAGTAGACAGAGCGCTCAAAATAAGTGTCTGTAATCGTTTAAAACACCAATATACCCTTATATGCGCTACATATGTACACTTACACACCCATAGCTACTTAAATAAATTTTGTGAAATTAGGCAGTCGTCGCGGGTTGCAACTTTTAGAAAAGGGGCAAACAGCAGAAGAAGAAGGTATAGACGGCAAAGAAAATTAACCCACATTAGCATGCGCGACCCGTTAGACTGACGGTACAATAAACACAATGAAGAGCGACACATGCACACACACACTCGAAAGTGTAATAATCATAAAAAAAAATAAATGAGTGTATAAAAATTGGGGCAGCACTCTAACGGAGTTTTAACGAATCTACGAGGTCATAAACTACACCTCCACAATGCCAAACACCAACAATGCCAAGCGCCAAATTGGCGCGACATTAAAGTTGCTCGAAGACGCTGAATATGGTTATGCAGTAAAGTGCTTAGAGAAGCTTTAGTGAGTGTGTAAAGTCATTGCTGTGATTTGAATTAATTTATCGCATGCGATATTTAGAGGAGTAAACTTGAAAGCAATGCAAGGTGTTATGTATGTAATATCATACATGAGTGAAAAATATGTATGTGGAGGAACGTGCAGGGGAGCTTCACTTAGTAAACTCTTAGACACACACACAACTATTCTATTGAACTAAATTACCAGGCAAGTCAGGTGTCGGCCTTAAAAGACAACGACATCGGCGATGGCAATTTGGGCAACATTGTTAGCTCTGGCTCACTACGCCCTTATACTGCTCTTTCGAGACACATCACATACTCCTTTTATGACTATAAAGCTCGTTTATACTCATACATGTTACTTAGCAGCTAAAATGTGAAAAACAGAGTTTTTCAAATTTTCATTTTTTAATTTGAAGAAAAACGGCCAAAGCCTGTCTTAAATTCAAATTATGAACAAATGTCGTGCTCACTTCTCTCTGAGAATTTCGATAGTATTGATGGATCTTATTTTTAAGTGTTTACTTGAAATTTTTACCGTGAAGGTGGTCAAAGTATAGGCTTTGTGAGTTTCTAGGTGGCTTCGAACACAACCCTGATTAGCTCCTGACGGCTTTGATAAATTGTAGAATACTGTAGGAGAGTAATACAAATTTTCCTGTAGTAATAGGGATCCTGGTTGAACACCGTTTGGACGTCCGATTGGTATCTATCAGTAAGGCTAAAATTGTTGTCTGATATTTTTTGTTGAAGTTATTAGGAAGTTGGTGAGATGGAATCATCACAATACCCTCTTCTCTTTTCTGCCCATTTGTGAGGTTAAGGTTGAAGCATCTTCGTGTTCATTGCTTCAGGCATTCCTCGTCTGTGTGCAATGTTTTCTTTCATTTGGGAAACTATGAAATCGTTCAAGTGTGCGTCGGTCGAATATCAGTCGCAATAATCTTACCTTTGATAAAAAAGTATAGTAGATATTAAATAAATGCTTTGACTTAATTTCAGTGAAATATTAAGAACAAAATGAAAAGTTTTTGTTCCTAGTGAGGCTTCTTCGGAACCACCTTGCGAATGGAACGAGTGGAAAAACCATTGAAATATTTTTTCAATTGGTCAAAATTGTATGATTTTTAATTAATCTTTTTAAACAACTCTATATACTGAAAGGCTTCTGCAAGGTTACTGAAGAAATTATTTGAACTCGATTGCCACCTCTAAAATTTAAATTTGCAAAATTATTTAAATAAACTAATTACTATAAATTGGTAACCAAATTTAGAGAGTCAAAAAGGGTTGGCCTTTCAATTTATTTACTTAAACAACACTCATCTCAAAGCTTTAAGAACATTATTTTTAGTTCAGTTTTTTTTACTTTTCAAATACACCAAATTTTTCAAAACTATTTAAGTGAGTCGAAAGGAATCAACTATAAACTTTTCAAGGTGCGGTAATTTCGCTGGCTTTGAGGCATTTGCTTTTAACTTCTTTCCTTATGTCCAATTTATGCCCATTTTTTCTCCTACATGTGATCTATGGTTAAGAAATGAAAACCTCATATAATTTTCTTTTTTCCGGTTGACTTTGATCGGGATATGATATGTTAGATCACTTAATTTAACTAAGCCATAATAACGAATTATGATTTCCGAGTGCACGACTGCTCGGTTGCAGCTGAGTTTACCGCTTCCTTTCCCATTTTTCTCTTGCAACAATTCAAGATCTTAAATTTTATTGGCTATCCGATTTGACATTCGAAAACAACGGAGAACTAAAATTCTTCAAGCTTACATTAAGAAACAAACAGCAATCAAATCAAATAATAACCGTAAAACTACAAAAACAAAGCAAAGCAAAACGGAAGACAGCAAACTAAACAAAGTACAAACAAGCAAACAAATAAATAACTATAAAATAGTTTGCAGCAGCACAGCGCCCTAACAACTTTTCCTATCTGCCTCTCTGCCTCTCTGCCTCTCTCACTCTTTCAACTCTCACCCACCATCAATGGCGTCGTAGTGCCTCATAGCCCTCTTTACTCTGCTCACGTTGCAGTTTCAGCGGTCGCATTCAAATTCCTCCAAGTCATTCGCCTCTTCAATTGCAAAAATATTCCAGTAATCCGTTATAGTGACCGAGTCCTTCATTTAGTGAGTACTGAGAACTTGAAATTGTGTTTTGGAAACTTTCATAATGTTCAGCTTAGACTGGCGTGTTTCATTGGACATTTTGTTACACGACCGAAGACACATGCACATATACTTATACATATTTGTATAGATTATACAATAACTTTTGCAGTTATGTTGTTAAATAAGAAATAAAGCTCAGTGAAAGAGCTTTGATAGAAGCTACTATTACAAAAAGTTTTCGTGCCCTTCGATTCAATGTGATTTCGGCCATTCAACAACTACGGCAATACTATTGAGTTGAGAGTGATGTGTGACTATCACATTTTTGTAAGGTACTTCTATATTAATTTTAAAAATTTACTCATAATTTATTTAATTCTGTGAAATTGGAAAATTGAGAGCTGAGTAGAAAGTGGTAGAATTCGAAAATCTCTTCTTGATATCCTTGTATTACGGTTTAAAAATGGGACTACTCCTACGTCAATTTTCCAAATAACAAAATATTAAAATCCATGAGATTCTTTCACTTTCAAATATGTAAATCAAATGTAAATGTCCTATTTGACACAAATATTCCTGATCATATTCCACATACAAATGTTCAAACTCGGTCTATATCTTTTCAAGCCCCCAGATACCTATTATGAGAACCACAGAGGCCATTGCTGACTTTATACCGAAAGTATCTACCAACTAAGTACACTAAGTGGGCATCTTTTTCTGGTAATAATATGGTCTGTTGCCTGTCGATTCAGAACGTTCTCCCCCAGCCTTCATATACTACATATAATGATTTTTGCTATATTAGTAGACTATATACCAAATATTTGATCGGTATGTGCGTTTTATTTAACTACACTTGTGTGGAAAATTTTTCTTGAGAATATTTTCTTTTAATGCCAGAAGTAGATGAAACCATTCCAGACCTTCCCTAGTCGAATATGCTCAATATAGTGATTTTTGTGCCTACGGTTGACTTTTAAATATTATACTATTTGTATTTGTAGAATTGAGAGCAATTCAAAAGCATTACTAATTGAAATTAGAATAATTTCGTTTTACTTTTGGTCAGAACTTTTATTTAACTTGAACGTCTCGTTGTGCACTTAATTTTTACTGCAAGTACTGCTATTAGGGACATACTTAAATACTCAGCAATATGCACGCAGGGCTGCCAAGTACTTAGCAAGCAAAGCGGTTAGTTGCCAACTTGACTGTGGATCCTGCTCTCTCTTAAAGTAGTCACCCATTTTGATGGGTGAAGAGTGCGGAGTAAGGTGTGGCGGCAACCATTTGAATTACTAACAATTAAAGTATATTTATGCATGGCAAAAGGAAGTTGAATGGAATACACACACCAAAAATGTGTGTGTTCACAAGTTTGCTTGCCAAAAATCCGCTCTCACGGCCCTCTCCTCGGCATTGCCTTACAACTGGCATTCGGTCTGCCGCTTGCCAGCCAAGAAGACACTGCAGGTGAGCGACTTTTGCATTTCTTCGCATCTCGTCTAACTAACCGACGACGTCACTTGTCACTTGAGGCACGCGAAATATCTATGAGTGACGGCAGTTCCGCAAAAAATTATTGTGCAACAACAAAAGTAACCGGCCGCGAGCGCGTACGCATCGCTAAGAATGCGGCAGTCTTAAAGTGAAGACGCACAAGTGGCGAGCCCATCTTTGCATTTGCTACGGCGGAATACAAGTTTTACTCATTTGTAAATTTGATAAGTTTCTTGGTAATTTTATTTTATATTTCTTTGCTTACCCTCCCTCCAACGGGAAATTTCATCAGTTTACTTTTGCACCCTTTTCAAGTTTATAATTCTCATGCTGCAGCCGCTGAGGTGCTTCATAACCGTTTCTTCTGCGTTATTTTTAATGAAATCATAATTCTATTGCATCGGAAAGTTGACAAGCTGGTGGACCATAGCTTTGCATATGGCTTGACTGTCAGCAACTCAGAGAAGTATTTAGACACAATAAGTGAATTGCCCTTGAAGGCAGAAGAGCTAACCTCATTCGCAGGCTAAAAATTCAGGATCATTAATAAGCTAAAAGATCCAATTAAGTTTGAAAGAATGTTCACAGGTGTAAAGCCACTAACGACATTTAAGCATCCAAAAATACTAGGTCAAATACTGGGAAGTCAAAGAAATTCAACTTCTAAATGTTGATAGACTCAGTTTTATAACGAACCAAGGGCTGACACCATGGTAACGATTCCCGATTCCCGTAACCCTTGTCTGTGTCCTGTAGGCATATACAATTAAGGATTAGATTCCAGTGAGTTAGCCGCTGATATTCATATATTTGAGAGAACTCACAGCGTTCAAGTACTCATGGACAAAGAAGGAAATCTCATACTACAAATATATCAAAAATATTTGCTAAATTTCATATAAAGGGTTGCCATATTTCTGAAATTTAAGTAATAATTTTTGTACAACGGCAAGTATTTCATATTATTAAAATATTGGTACTAAGCTAAAAGCAAAATTTTGTAATTTTTATACTGAATAGGGTTGCCACCTAACAAAACATGTAATATAATAATTAAATATTGCTGTCGTGAAAAATATAATGTCATTGCTTTGAAAAGGATTTTAGTATAGACTATTTTTTAATAAAGTTTACGTAAACATAAAATCATAAATTATATAAGCACAAATATCCATATTTAAGGTTATGTCTTTAAGAGCTCACCTTGGATTATTTTTGTATTTTACTAGAACTAAATGGCTTTATGCATATACATATATGCACATTCATATTGCTTTTAAATTTTCAGCTTTGTCTTTAACGCCACAAAAGTTAATTAACTGCTATGTTTGCCCCTAAATACAAGCTTCGAAAAACCAATAGCTTGTGTAGTTGTTGGCTGCGGTTATGTATTTGAGCCACCACAACTATTTTAATAATATTTGTGTGCGCATATTTTCTTTGTAATTTAAGTGAATACACATACAAATGCATACATATGCGCATATGACCATTGAAATAGGGAATCTTGCTTGATGAATCAAAATTTTAAAGGAAATATATTACCTTAAATTTACTATAAATTTCAATTAATTATATAGATATAGCAATTTTGATTTATAATTTATAATCAAAATGCAAATATAATTTTATAATAATCAATTTGATTTATTTTAATCAACTGGACTCGACTCGAATAGGTCACATCGTGAATAATAACTTAAAACCAAAAGCTTCATATTATAAAAAAGTTAGATAAAGTACTCATTAGTGAGAACCTCACTAATAATAGAACTAAAAGTTTCTACTTTTGCTTAAGTCGACTTAAGCTGCTTTAATATATTTAAAAATTCTCTATAAAAATGATATTGTTCATAAGTGTTGTAACCAAACATCTTATTATCGGCGAACGGTCTCCTTAGAAGATTTGAAAGGTTGTAACTATTTCTAAATTTATACATCTTTCTAACTTTGGTTAAGGTTTTCATAAATCGGTTATAGCCCTCAACAAACTATTTTACTTTCCTCTTCATTAAAGAATTTATAAAAAATCGAACATGTTTAAGTTATAAAATTACTACGAAAAATTTGAAGTTATTCTATGGTCAATATAAATAGCCGTTTGTTTATGAAATTGAACTCGTAAATTTTATCTGGATTGTAAAATGGTTTAAGCACTCTTTAAGCATTTTTTATTTGCTTCACACGCATAAATACTTTGGTCGCAATCAAAAGCATTTAAATATTTATTGATTTTAATTTCTTAGTTTTTCATTCCATTTTTTCATTTATCATTCTTATAAAAAAGACGCTTTGCCACAGGAAAACATAGTTATATAAATATAATATACAGTTACTATGTATTGTTGGCATAGTTTACTGCTTTAAATAAAAACTCACAGCTTTTTTGGTTTGGTTGCAGTTGAAAGGAAGCTCAGTGAAAACAAAAATTGCTTTAGATTTCATGAATAAATATTTAAAATTCATCACCACCAGTATAGTACCAGAGCATTTTTAACACAATTTTAACCAATTTTAAGCTTAAAGATTTCTAAATTGAATTTCACTTTAAAAGCATATTTTTAAATCAGTATGACCGATTCATTCTTAAAAAAAATTATGAACATAGAGTTGTATTGTATAGTAAAGAAGCAGCCTTACCTTTTGAGCCCTCTCAGAAGAGAGAGAGAGAGTGAGTGAGTTACGGATCATATGCCAGAAACAATACTGCTTTCCCTATATGAGTTCTTCCTTCAGTACTTAGTTTTCCTTTTCCTTTATCTTTAATTCTCCGCTTCCTCAGTGGAGTGGCAACGATTCATTTTATAACTTGGTTCAAGAATAAATGTTTTGATTTCGCTTTATTTCGAATGTCATTAAAAATGCAGTATGACGAGATTTAAATATATGTGTTTAGTTCAGACTATCTGCAAAAGCTGCATCTATCTCTCTTCAGCCAAGGGCAATTGGCAATGGAGTGAAATCGTGTCATGAAAAACTGGAACATAAAATTAAAACCTCCTTCCGAGTGGTTTGTGGGTGACCCAAACTTGTAAAAAGTCAGCTCCGCCAAGCATCTTTCACTGCATTTCAAACTGTTATTAATGCGGCACAGTTATCAACTTAACTAATATAAACAGCTTCGAAGACCTAAACTTCGAATACTCCCGTCGATACCAGATTACGACCTCGTCTTGTTTCCAGTGTTTACTACCCCTTGGATGTCTTCAAAAATCTATGACTCTATTGTTTTCTTGCTGCACTTGTGACCACAGTCGAATTTTTACCAAATATCATATTTATGGTACGAGTTCAAATATAAACGAACAGAGAAACAGAAACAGAAGCAGAGAACTAACAAAAAGTTTTTCAAGTAGGGGTCGAATTATTCTCTCCTTGCACACTGAACTCAACAAGGTGGTGTGGAACTTTTTAAGAAGTATGATCGCCTCAAACACTTGGTCCAAGGCAAGAAGCCTCGGCGCTGTTAAGGTTATCAGTTTCTTCGTCTTCTTCACATTTTAATCTGCATTTAGGTAATTGAAATCTTTTTTTGAATCTCCAGTTGTTTGATACGTGCTGTAATAGGCTTTAGTTAGAGGCTTACTAAATATTTAATATGATAATTTATGAAAACCAAAATCAACAATTAACTCATTAAAGTATTTAATTATCTGATTAGCGGTAATTGGAATACAATTGCAAATGAAGGTTTATAAATAATCCAAGAAAGTGACACACATGTAAATATATATATATGCTCACATTCATAAATCACACGATAAGAGGAGACAGGTAAAATTCTTTGTTTTACCTTGAAGCAATTGATTGAGGAATGCCATCACACACATATACAGTCACAAGTAACAAACATACACATCACATATATATGTGTGTGTTTGTGCGTTCTTTGCACCTAATAATTTCAATTATTGTGACAAATTCGCAAATGAATTTTTGCGCATAAAATGCCAATAAGCGAACATAATAAATCACGCAAATGTGTGCCGGTGTGGCTGTGGTGTTAAGTGGCTCAAGCGGCTCGGCGTTTGTCATAGAAAGTGTGCTGATATGTGTGGAGATATTAGGAGGAGGCAAGTGTAGAAGTAGATGAAGAAGCATAAGCGCTTATGTCGGCAGTGCGTTCTTACATAATAATGTAGGTAACTGCAATTAATTTTTATGAAATCATTAATTTTTATTGTACTGACAGCGATATCAAAACGGCACAGCAACGCACAACACCGCATAGCACAGCATAGCACCGCACTGCATGGCATGGCAGAGCGTCAATGGCAGGCGCATAATTAATTGCTTGCCCGATCATTTTAATTAACGGCTTTGTCTAACAAGAACACAACCACAAAAACAACAAAAACAACAAAAAGAGCGAAAATATTTTTAAATAGTGAAAGAGTAAAAATTATTTGCGTTAAATGCCGGAAACGTGAATTCCATGCAAAATGGCGCATTTGTTATAAAATTGCATTTAATATTGAAAAGTTGTGCTTAATGAATTTACTAATAATAAAAGCAAAAACAAAAGCAACAAATTGAGCCAATTTTAACAGCTTCAATGTGGCAATGCAAATTATGGCAAATACATTGAAAATTTTATTTAATGTCAGCACATATGCACACAAACACTCGCACATACACATTCACACATACATTTCCATGCACATAAAATACAGCTTCGAAATTTCGAAATTCACCTTGAAAATGTTTAATGAATTTTAATGAAATTTTATCATTATGAATTTGTCAATCATTGTTATAAATTTATGAAATTTTTAAAATCAGCAACAACAACAATAAACCAGTTATATGCATGAATGTCAACAACATCAGCATTTTTCGCATTTCGATAAGCGCATTTCAACTACATCCGAGTATGTTGGTTTGTATGCGTGCGTATGTGAGGCTTCACTTTGACTTTTGCTTGACGATTTTCAGTTTGCAGTGAATTCATTGGAAAATACCAAAATGTCAACCGAGGAATGACAATTGCAACGAACGGTATGCATTGTGAACGAAATCGACATTCAATGGATTACTGCTCAATGGCGGATGGGGGTATACGTAGTGAAGGGGAGGTGTGCTAAATTGTATCACTGCAGCAATGGGGCGTTACTGAAGCATTAAAAAGTATTTAACAAAATGAATAAAGTGCATTTCAATTAATTTGTGAGTGGGAAATGGGTTTCGCTTAATGAGTTGGGACAATTCCGCTGGGGGTGTGCACTTTTTTTGCCAAATTGTTGCATTTGTTATATGTATGTATTGTGTTGCGTACCAAATAAAGGCATAGCGGTGAGTAGTGTAACAGGGGTATTCACGTTTGAAAGACATTTATAGTATTTATCTTTCACCACTTTTTAGTTTATATATGTATGTGTAAAAGATTTATACAAGAAATAAAATCGCAACAGGTGTCCACATAATCTGCTTATTACCAAACACTGTTTTTAAGGTACGATTTGCTTCACACACAAGATATATATAAATTGGAAAATGGAACTACGATTGAGGAAAAAATTTCCGCTAGATGACGACGCACATCATTTATTCCCCAATAGCCTACTTGTGATCCGTTTTGAGAGAAAAAGAGAGCTTCACTTGCCAAAGAATTGTCCGCCCTTTCGGTCGATATATTAACAAAAATCGTTTATAAAGTCCGATATTTCCTGTCATAACTTTGAGAATTATAAAATGGTGTAATTTATCTCAGGTTCAATGGTTTCGGGATAGGGTGCCGAAATTTCGGTCAAATGTCGATCAATAATGACTCTGGGTGATAATTGCGGCGGTTAAGAAGTGGTCAGCTGTCCCCATTTATACACCTTTCTTTTACTATGAAACAGTAAGAAATAGTTGACAAGTGACAACATCGGCCTCAGACAGATAATCGACAGTACAGAAGTCAGCAGGTAACGAGAAATTGGTTGCGAAAGAACAATATTTTAATAAAATGTATGGCTTTTTTAAAATAAAAACATGGCTTTTGTGAAATTTTTCGATCAATAGTAATTTCCGTTAAATGATTAACCCTTAATATAATGGCGAAAGTCCGGAGTTTAGTATAACTTTGTTACAAATATCATGATTTTCCTTAGACGAATAAATGACTATTTTCTCTCCAGGGTCTATCAGAGCTTTCATTGGCATTGCCGAAATATAAAGTTTCTCTGCCTTTATTTGAATTCAATTTCATCTTGTTCGGTTTTGCATTTTGCAGATCCGGATATACTTTTTTTGTATTATTACTTACTGGAGCTTAAATGCTCCGGCGTAGTCAAGTTTGTTGAAATTTGGAATAATACTACACGGACTGTCCATTTCATCTATCATCCAAATCGAAGTTTACTATCATAAAAACAAATATATTTTAATGGTCCATCCATTAAACTGAAATAGCTATTACACCTAATGTTGTTTTTCACAAGCTTCGCTCCAAAAACTATGCGTCTTTCGTCATTACAACTGGAACGCTTGATAATGCCAAAAAGTATACTTTAACATGTAGTCAGTTAAAAAATATTGTGAAATCAAATTGTTTGAATACCGCTGTCAATAATACTGCAAATGAAATGCATCATGCTGTTAGTTAAATGGCTTAAAGTGAGACAGACACACGGATGCAGTTGCAGTTTCCTGTTGATTACCAAAAAGATGCAAAAGTCGCATTGATGATGCAATTCAATTTCGATGACTGTTGCAACATTTTAACTGTAAAACGTGCACAGACGACTTGAAGTCAGGTAGGCACCTGCTCGTGTGAGTGTACGGGTGTATATGTGTGTGTGATTGTTGAGGTTGCGTTGCTGTTCGCAGCAATTATTTTCAAATTGTGCCCTTGTCAACGTTCGATGCATACCATTAAGTTTATTGGACTATTTTTACATCTTTCTGTTAGTATGTGTAGTCTTTGATTTGTGTTTCATTGTTGTTTAATACACATTTCTTCGAATAAAAAACAAATTTTATAGAAAAATTGCCAGAAAAAAGATGTAAAAAAGTAATATTTACTCTTTCTACGCACTCTCCATACAGTATAGGGTTATATAATTGAGATTGCTGTCGTTTTTACGAGTATTTACGAGTGTTTCACAAGTTCAGATATTTTTCCGTATGGATATTTGAAATTGTTAGAGTTAAAAGAAATATTTTCACCTAGAAAAATATAAAAATATTGAAAACTCTATTTTTATTTAATATTTTCCGCATCGTCTACACTTTAGTGAACAGCGCCTGTATTTGCGATTATTTTTTGTTTGCTAAAACCGTTACAGTCCACTAGGTTAAGCCTCGTTGCCGTTTAATGGTATTTGTATACTTTCGGCTTTATTTTTCCCACGAGCCTTACGTTTAAATTTGTGTACACTTTTTCTGCTTATCTGTGCCTATCAACGTGCGTGTGTGTGTGTGTTGGTGTCAGGGTTGTGCGAAAAAATTGCAGCTGACAGTGCATTTTTCCATTTTTTAATGCCAGTAGTCAGGCGTTGGCGAAGGAGGGTGACGGAAACTGCTTTCGGCAGTATACATTCGGAAGTGATTCGGCTGTTGTTACTTTTGTTGCTTTTGTTGCTGTTGTTACTCCAGTTCCCGCTGCTGTGGCTGGCGTGCTGGCAGCAGCAATTAAACTCAATCGAGCGCATGTGTCCGGCAACTGTAATAGCAATAACAACAATTATAGTAAAACTAACAAGAAAAAGCTGCACTGACAGCAACAGCAATAGCAACAACAATGAAATGTTATCAATATGGACCTCGATAACATTTCCCGTTAGCAAGTCGACTGAATGCATTCAGCATGCGTGTGTGTAAGCGGAAACACAATTTTCACTTTAATACACACATGATGGAGGTGCATTGACTCGGTAGAGATTCATATGAGGAGTGTTTGACTTCGAATTTTTTGAGTTGGTATTACAAAAAGAACTACCCACCATCAAAAAAATATACATATTTAAAAGTTGAAATAAGAAATTATCTTAGTGATTTTAATTGCTGCTATTCTCATAATTCTCAAGGTGTGGTTGACATCGCTCTTCTTTCTTTGAGCCAGCAGTTCAAAAAAGATAATATGGTTGTTCCTTAACCTGACCTGAAATATATATCGCCTCATGAATAGCTGTATCCCAAAAATGCTAATGATGATATCTCCATAACCTTTAAAAATTGGTGGGAGAGTGCAAACTAAAAAGGGAGCTCAGGAACTGCTACTAAGCAGACGGGATTTATTTTACTCATCCTTGAGACCGAACGTCTATCTGGGCCCCTAATGTTGGGTCTACATAATCGGTCAATGATACTTAGTTAGAGGTGCACAAAACCAATCTTCAGGACCAAGATTCAATCCCAGTTTACGATCAACATCAGTAAACCTTTTTTTCTAAAACGTCGTAGGCAGAATTCGGCATGCCGATCCGAGATATACAATATCCTATGAAAAAAACTTCTCCTACTTTGTTCTCAGAATCTGTTTCATTGGGTTCTTTTTTCTTACTTCTCCTTTCATCTAAGTGATCTACATGTTTGGTGGTCTGAATTACTGGCCAGTTTCGATATTCAGAGCTTATGTTCGCTTTCAGTGCTCAAAATCTAATTACTGAATGGTTTTTGGGACTGATGGACATGACTTTGCACAGCCACAAATATTATGCTGAAATATAAGCACTTTTGAGGTCAAAGTCCCCCTCAAAAGGAAAATTTCACCCAAAGTATAAGATTGTCGTCAAAGTTGCGAAGATGTTAACCTCGGAAAAGCGCTTTCAAAGTTTTATGAAAATCATAGTTCCACAAGCTTTCAAAGTTCAAAGTTCTCTAACACAAACATTTTGTTTTATTGTTGGCGATATTCTTAATATATATGAACATTTTAGTCATCATTTATCATACCATTGCAATGAATTTGAGCATTTCGAAAATCTGTAGAAGCCGACAATCTCCACTCACAAAATTTACAGATTTTCCACCACTATGAATCAGTTCACTGCATTTAAATGCCTTAAATCTTTCTTATTTATGTCTTTAAACATTGACAATCCCTTTAATCCCGGAGCCATTCATTACCCCTTTCAACGGAGAGTTTTCTCCAATAATTCTGCCAACTACCCACACTTGCTGTTACATACAAACTCTGCCATCATTGAATGAAATAATTGCGAATAGCCTTTAACTAAATTTGCCGACGCGTCACTAACAACTTCGCCCCTTCGCCTCTTACGACGCCCTCGCCACGCGCTCGGCCAGCTGGACCACTTGCCGTTATGTTCTTTCGCTTCACTCTTTGCGCATCAAAAAATATTTCTTTCTTCCTTTCTAGACGGTTGCGCTTTCACTCTTGAAAATTCAGTAAATTTCTGTGCGTTTCCACTACGCCACGAGAGCATAGCCGCTGTGCCCCGACACTCTGCCGCTCGGCTGTTGCGCTGCAACATTTCAATATTTTTCGCAATTTATAGTACATTTCTGTTGCTGTTATTCTTGTTTCCACACACTTGCTTTTTATGCTTTTAGCTTTCACTCGCTCGCACTCTCTATCGTCTTGCAGTGTTGTTGTTTTAATTCTTGTGTTTTGCTCTTATTTATTTTTGCCTTTGTTTCGGTTTTTACTTTTTACAATTTGCGTCGAAGTTGTTATCACGCATTAAAGAGCTGTGACAGCTACAGCAACAATTATCAGGCATCAACAGCAGTAAAACATCAGCGACCATTTCGTTGTTGCCATTGGTAGACGCTACGATAGCTCCGAGGGAAATTTTGGTGAACTTGTGAAACAGCGCAATTAGTATGACAATAAATTTTTGGGTGTAGTTTGTTGGTTTGGTTCGAAAAACTGATATATATATATATATGCACAAATTGCTATTTAATTCGTGGCTTTCAAAAGGCAGGATATAATTTCAGTATGAAATTGAATCGTAAAATTCTCTTTCAGAGAATAAAAATTATAATTTATAGGTCCCTCATCAAGTAATGTCACTTCGAGCTCTCCGAATGTTTTATCTTCATCTGTGATATACTTGTATAATAATATACTAGTATAGTATAGTATAGTATAGTATAGTATAGTATAGTATAATATAGTATAGTATAGTATAGTATAGTATACAGTAGTATACTTTGCTTGGTGGCGATAGTCGAAATCAGATAACGCTAAATGATTTTACGATAACATCAAAATAGCTCAGTGAATTTCAATCTAGTGGTTCGTTTAATACCGCTTTGAAGACCGCTTCGAAGAGGTGGAACAATTTTTGGATCAATATCGCAATTCGGTTGTCTTCATATCAAGCTTCGAAAGTGTTTTCACTCGCTTGACAATAACAAGAAACGATATAGATAACCTGGTATAGATAAAATCATTAGCTTCGTATTGCTAAGAATCTACAAATTCTTTAAGAGAATCCGTTAAGCCCAGAGGACCTCACTCGCTAAGCTACGAGAAAATTGAGTGTTCTTTTGCCACGAAATTAGCAAGATAACGGAGCTATTGATCGATATCGAATAAGTTGCCCTTTCCCAACTGGGTTCTATCATAGCACAACATTTCACGGCTGTGTTGCAAGCAAACGCCATGTCAGTGCCACTGGCGTTCGATGGGTGAAATGTAACAATTACAACAACAATAAATTGCAGTTCAACATGCTTTTGTTAGCCTTTTTGTTGTTCTTGTTTACTATTTATTGCTGTGCTTATTTTATGCCACACCAACTGTTGTTGGCTCCTACTGCTGCTACTCTTGTTGTTGCTTTTATAGCTGGCGCTGTTTGCAGCAGCTTTGCCTCGAAGTTATGCTCTCCGTGCGTATATTTATGTACGCAGCATTGTTGATGTTCGTACTTTGCTGGTCGACAATGTGCTTTCGATGTTCTTGTTGTTGTTATTGTTGTTTTCTTCATTTTTGTTTTTGTAGTCGACGATTTTAATAAATGTATTTAATGCGCTTGTTAAAGATAGCAAATTGCGGGCGAAAGCTGGTGGAGTGGTGACGCGACAGCGGCAAGTGGGCGCAGAAGTGCGTGACGAGTGCAGTGAAATGCAACTCTGTGCCTTTTATTTCTTTTATTTAAATTTATGCTTTCACTACATAAATTATGGTACAGTTATACAGCTGTGCGCCTTCGTTGCTGTTACGCAGTGATGTAGAAAAATGTAAACAACATTTTCCGCTAATCAAGAATAACAACAACAATATTATGTATTGCTTTCCGCCTGGCGAAGTGCGTTTTTGGTTAATTTTTATACTCTCGCAACGTGTTGCTACAGGGTATATTAGTTTTGTTCACCTAACGGTTGTTTATAACACCTAGAACTAAACGAGTTAGATATAGGCATATATGATCTTATATATAAATGATCAGGATGAAAAGACGAGTTGAAATCCGAGTGACTGTCTGTCCGTCCGTCCGTCCGTGCAAGCAATAACTTGAGTAAAAATTAAGATATTTTGATGAAACCTAGTATCCGCTTCCTTTGTCACCGTAAGACGGTTGGTATTGCAGATGGAGGTAAATGGACATCTGCCACTAAATGAAAACCGATAAAGTGCTATAACTAAGCAAAAAATTAAGATATAAACATGTTATGTGGTACAGAGGATCCTAGTAGGGTGTGGCATCTGTGGGCAAACATTTTTGTAAAAGTGGGTACGGCCCCACCCCCCAACAGGTTTAATATATATACTTCGGAAACCGTTACAGCTATATCAATCAAACTTGCCTCGAGTAAGTTTTCTAGTATCTCCTCATATACAGAGAAAATTTGTGAAATCGGATAATAACCAGGCCCACCTCCCATACAAAGGCTATGTTGAAAACTACTAAAAGTGCGTTAACTAGCTGAAGGAACACGTTAGAAACATAAAATCCTACAGTAAATATGATACAGAAGGGTTGCATATTAATCCGAGCACATTTAGCGAGGACAGCAACCCTTTTTTGCAGTTAGCGAAGTCAACACCCCTTTCATGCATCAATGACCATTTTGTTTACATTTTGTGGGGTCAATGACATGTGCCTTAAAGAAATGTTTGAGTTGGACTCCAAGAAATTTTCTTGATTTATAAATGTAAATCGTCATAATTGTCTTCAAAATGGCCACCTTTTGAGTTAACACAAGCAGTGTAGCGACCTATACTTTGTCTCCATCTACTCAAGACAGATTTTAAGCAGAAGCTGATAAAGCTGATATGAAATTCTCCGTGCAACATGTTGTAGGAGTATAAAAAAGAATAGTGCGAACAAAGACATTATTTATTGCGCCTTTAAAATCGAAAATATTGTAAAATAACTCATACGCCCAGGTGACCGCGCTCGCTGGTAAAAAAACAAAGTTCAGCAGCAAATTAACGAGCAATCAACGTTAAATTAAAACAATAAAATGTTGTAATACCATTTAAATTATTCATTGCGCCATGACATTGCTGCTCTAACGGAAATTTATTCATGCAACTTTTTGTGGTATAAACAGTGGCAGCCGGCACACACTCACACACAGAGCGAATTGATTGCGGAAGGGCGGCAGCTAATTCAATTCATAATGTCGTGCAACACGTGTTATTTGTTGACTGTGCGGCTGTGTAACTCATGTTGTTTTTGTTGTTTTTGTTGTTATTGTTGCCATTATGCATGTGTGATTGTTTTAAGTATGGTGTTTGGTGTTCGTTGCTGTGCTGTTAGTATGTGTGCTGTTGGTGTTGTACGAAAATTAATTAATGTGCTTGGCACGCCTGCAAATCTCAACTAATGTACCCTAAACAACAACAAAAACAGTAGCAATATCGGCAACAGCGCTACAAATTGTTGTATGCAAATATTGCAGCCATAGAGGTACCGCAATCACAACAAAAACAACTAAAACAATTGCTGTAAATTCAGCTATCAAGTGTAATAACAACAACAAATCAGTATTAAATGCAAATATCACAAGAACAAATAAACAAAAGCGTAGATAGCGCGCCTTCATATGCATTTGTTTGTGTGTGTGTTCACTTTTATGCTGTGTTTGCGTGCAATCTTGTAATGCCTGTGTGCGTTTGTCACTTAAACAGTGCTTTCTCTGGGACGTTGCCATGTTGCAAGCACAGCTGTGGCAGGGGGTGAAGCGAGCTCACGTACGTTGCACCTACGCACACATTCTCATATTTGTATGTTCTTATATGTATATAATTCTAATGCTCCATGTTTTACTAACCAGTAAAGCAAAGTAATCAGGTTTAGCAGAATTATTTTTTAAAAGTAAATTTCGTTTCCGTTCCACTTCCCTTCGGATGGTTCATTAATTATCTCGATTATTGTGAATATTATTGTATTTATTTCTATGCACCTAAGAGGGTTTTCAAATACCTTTTATTTGATGACAATATTGTATATTGGTTATTTACCTTTACATTGGTGTGAACTAAATTTTCAGAAGTGTGGCAACTTTTTCCAAAAATATTCCTAACAAAGATCTTTTTCCAATGCCAAATTTCCAAAAAAAGTTAATGCCAATACTGATAAATTCCATTTATTTTGGCAATTTATTTGAATTAATTAATATAAACAGACAGACAGTGAAATAAACAGACGGCAACCCTTCTTAAACCCAATTAATTTAAAACCCATATTTGTAACAGCTCCATTATTTAAAAAATGTATTTTAATACAGTTAAATGTACAAATAGATGGCAACCCTTCCAAAAATTTTTGAAATGTTAGTCTTCATAAACCTCTTCAGTTTGATACCCATATTGAAATAATTCGTTTATCTCATAAATTTTATAGATTTAAAATTTTTAAAGAGCTGGTAACCCTTCTCTAGAAATATTTTCAACAGTTTTTGTTGCAAATTATACCAGTATTATACCTAGCATTCTAAAAAAAAAGTATTGAAATCGGTTTCGCTTTCCTTTTGATGACACTCTGTTATCGCTAACATAACGGAATTCTGTTTTGTCACATAAATTCATTGCAATCGGTCGATATTATTACCCTGCTTTAAGCAGTTTCCCTCTATCATAATATTACCCTGGATACTATCTGAAATATAATGATCAGGAAGCTGTTTGCAACTTTATCTTGTTTTTTAATTTAAAATAGCCTGTTAAGGATCTCAGGTCTCAGGTTTCTTGGATACCAAACTGCTCCACTTGAATAAACAAAAGATATAGTAAGGGGTTGTGAATGGTCTTCTTTGAAGAAAACAATCCATTTTATATTTACAAAAGGCTATCTGGAAAGATTTCAAGAGGTATTCCCCTAAGCTAATCAGTCTCTCCTGGACATTATGAAAAGTAAAGAAGGACCAAGTGGCTTAAAAATGATTCATCGTCTCCCATAATCTAGGCTTAAGCTTAACCTCAAGTCGCTCTTCAAATATCGATCTTGAATAAATTTTGCTTACTGTGCCTACACTCCCATTACATATATACAAATTTTACATACGCCTACATATATGTACATATATACTTATGTATTCACAATCACATAAATCTCTTTGTATACATTTGCATTTGCCTTCATGTTGTTTGTTGTTTGTATGCGGTAAAACTATCTCACAATTTGGTTTTTGTTTTCGTGGTTGTAGTTGCTGCTGGGCGCACCTTCTTGCAATCTAATTAATATTCAGCATGCATTGGAACATTTCTTCTTGTAGCAATTGTTTTTGTTGTTCTAATTGTCTTGCAGTCATTGCGGCTAATGTTGTTTTTGTTCTTGTTGCTCGACTGACTTTGTTTTTGTGTCTGCAGATATATAATTTCCGGCACCATTTTCTTTAAATCTGCTGGGTAATCTTTGTAATTTCTTGCAATCATTTGGACACTTCATTTATTTCATCACACGCACAGTTTAACAGTGTTGGGCAGAATTAGAGCAGATGTGTATGTACAGTTGTTCAATGAAATTAAAAAGTCAGGTTAAAATCAGCTCTTTCTCTCTTGTGAGTCTCATCAGAACTATTTTCAATTTCATACGAAAACTTCGTCAAAAGAAGTCATATTTTAGGTGGTCCTTATATTTATTCAGTCTCCAAAGATTCTTCATGCCAAAACTCAATTCGATCCTATCTTGTTTCTACATAGCATTTTCACGACCCAATCTACACGACTCCACAGAGAAGATTAGAAAAAAAATTCCAGAGACTACTCCAGAAGTTTTTAAGTTATTTTCATGTATGTATTTTTAGTTTCACTGTGGTATTTTAATATTTGAAAGAGAATACTAAAGTTTCAAGACATGGTGATGATTAAAATATTGTTTTAAGACTCGGGCTGGTAAAACCAGGAAACCTTAAGAAAAGGCTTCTAATTAACGATGGTGCGGCTCCATATTTAGAGTATTTTTAAGGAACTCGTTAGACTGAAAGTATTTTAATTATTAGTTTGCTGGAGATATTGAGTTCGATCTATCTAGTTATCATAAGCTGTCCGTTCTCCGCCGGGATGAATTTAGACTGTAGCGCTAGTCTCTTTTTTGCGATCTCTCTTCGACATTACATTTTACAGATGCTCAGGTCAGGGCGATCTTCTGACTGAAACGTCTACACAAATTGCGTTGAGTCGATGTAGTAGAGATATTGAGGACCCTGCTATCTCTGAAATGCTAATACGATAGTTTCCGAATACAAAAATACAGTCGGTAGCGCATGAACCAGTCAAAGTTGTGTGTGCTTGGGATTGAGATTTCAAAGTTAAGATCATGATGAGACAAAACAACATACTGAAAAGGCTCTCATGTTGCCGAAATGTGTACGGCAACAACACCGTAATGCCAGATATTTTAAGTAACAGAGTAAAAAACAGTGGCTTGTAGAGTGACAGTAGAGGCTTTCGACAAAGCAAAAATTAAAACAAAAACAAAACGCAAAGCGTCGCTTGCAGCTAAGCTAAAATATTGCAGTGTATAATAAAGGAAATTATAATTTGCCCGCTTCAAGTAAAGACGACAAAACTTTCACGTAAAACTAAACTGTGTAAATTTTGTAAAACAATCAAAGGCATCATGCAACGGTGGAACTCCTACTTATGGTGCTGGAGGCGTTGGACAAATAGCAAATGAACGATTAGTGTTGCATAATGAATGGCGAAGAAAGTGGCGCAATAAATTCGAGACGAAGCGAGCCCAAAGAGGGGGGAGGTGGTACTAAAGCAAACTTCAGAGAATGTTCTGGTTTGCCACAAGCATTTCTGCGTACTTTCAATAAGTGTTGTAAATAAAAAACACGAAAAATAAAAAAGAAAAAGAAAAAATAGCCAAAGTAGGGAAGAGCTACGTTCGGGTGGAAAACGTTGCGACAGGCAACAAGTTTATATGCTTGCAATAACTGTTGCGTTTTGGGTTTGGTTTAACACTCGGATTAAACATTTTGTTTTTTAAGGGTTGCCACCTGTTGGAGAGTTGCCACAACAGTAAGAGTAATTGAGATAATTCATTCATCCATATTGTTATTAAATTAAAGGGATTTAAACATTATTCGTCTCGGATATATTTTTGAGAAGAGTTGCCAACACAAATAAATTCAATCTTACAGTATTTGCATCAAGAACTTATCCCAAATCTTTAATAAAATTTAAACAATTAATTAGCTTAGAATTAACCTATGAAATACATACAATGCCTTATTGCCATGCGTTGTGCTCTGGTAGAAAAATCAAAAATAAAACGAAAAAACAGAAAAAGCAAATAACGGTAATTATTAAAATTCAAAGGTACATTTTTACACGTGTTCTATTTATATCTACAGTTTCTTGCTCACACCCATCCTTTGCTGCCGCAGAAACTTTTTATTTTCCCTCACGTTTTTTCCCATTCTACTTTGTTGTTGTTGTTTCTATTACTAAATTCCTCATAGCTATGTTAGCTAGCATATTGCCTGCGACAGCTAACACTTTTCTGGGGCATTGCTGCATAAATGCTAAATATGCAACAATTGTCCTTGCCGGCGGCGTTCAGTGTGGAAACAACAACAACAACAACAACAACAACAACAACAACAACTGAGAATAGCAGAGCGTAGCATACTAAAAGGCAAAAAAGTAGGTGTTGCGCAAAGTCGGCACAAATTTTCTATGATTACAGTGGTCGCCGTTGGCGGTGGCATGCAACATGCTTGCCACACACCCGCTTGTTGCTGCTCACGCGCTGCCATCAAATGCTCTGCGCTTTGCCATACTTGCGTGTTGCAATTTGTATTTGATCTGATTGTAGTAGTTGTGTTGTTGTTGCTGTTGTTGTTGTTTGTTGTTTGTTGTTTGTTGTTTGTTGTTTCTTGCGGTTTCTATACCAGCACGCTCGTGTGCATGTGTTTGTTCGTTTGTTCGTTTATTTGCTTGTTTGTGTTGCTCTAGTAGTTTCAATTGTGTGCAAACCCTTTCATCCGCCACTCTCAACTCTATACTCGTCTACATACATACATTTCTGTTCTTGCCACGCCCTCTTTGCAACATAGCACCATGGCGTGCTTTCGGAGCTTTGTGTTTGGAGCTGCCCCAGCCAGTCGTCGTCATCCTCGTGCGCTGCTATGAGTAGTGTGTAGCGTTCAAGTGTTGCTATTGCTTGCTGACACTTTGTCATTGCTGTTTTTGTAGTTGTTGTCCGCAAATGCTCATTCTCTGTTGCTGCCGCTTTACGCGTTGCACGTTGCTGCCATAACAAATTGCCAGCAATTGCGCTTTGCAAGTAACGTTCGTTCGGGGAAATTTCCAACGTTTCACATTTGCTGCGAGAATAATTCGTGTTTTTGTTGTTGTAGCGCTTGTGTGTTTTTGTTTTTTGTTTTGTTGCATGCAGTTTTGTTGTTGCTCATACGACGAGTACTCATGTTTAGCCATTTGGCATTGTTAGTTATAGAGCTGCGTCTGTGATTGCCTGAGGTTGCATGCCGCATGCCGCATGCCGCATACCGTTTGCCTTATGCCGTTTGCCGCATGTTGCACATAGCTTGTTGCCGCTTTCACTTTTAGTTTTTGTATCCTCTATGCTACACGCCTGATGCCATGTTGCTCAACTGTTATTTTACCTCACTCTTGGTTGTGTTTGTTGCTGTTGTTGTTGCATCAACGCTTGTAAAGTCGCAATTGTTTAAACAAATTCATTTCACGTTCGCCGCTCAGATCTTTGTTTCCTACTTATACTCAGACGTTGCTGCAATTGTTGTTGTTGTTGTTATGCTATTAGTTTCCTCGCTTGTTGCTGTAGTTGTTGCCCTATACAACATCTCATGTTCGTTTAATGTTTAGCTATTGCTTGTTGTTCGCAAAGTGTTTCATAACTTTGTTGGGGGCGAACGAGCACTTTGGCATTTTGCGGTGGATAATTGATTTGGACATTGACAGTGTGAAGGCAGAAGAAGGGGGGTGATGTGTAGCCAAAGTAAGGTGTATGAATTCGACGTTGCACCTATTGTTGCAAATGCCGGGAAGGTTGTGTGAGATGAGGGAATTCTAAAGAAGATGGAAGTGGAAATTAGTTTATTTTAGATTATCCAAGGTTAACTGAGCGCACCAGGGAATTGTGCCCTTTATTTCTACTAGCTGTTGCTTATATCATAAGAATATCGATATGGATGTGTTCGTATCTATGCACAGCACGATGCAAAAGGTGATGGAATGAATCTGTTATATATATTGGTCGTTGTTGAAAAATGAATGTGGACGCCGTCTCTAAAGAGAGTAATATAGATATCCGCAGTGTCAAAGTGGTTCATATCGGGTAACAACCCCACCCACTTTCATCATTTGGACTTCCATTAATTTTACTCAAAACTGTTATAGGAGCAATAACACTATGAGACATGGCGCCCCTAAAACTCCAACGAAACAGAATAGAATAGCTTGAAAATAGTCCGAAGAGAATCATAAACCATTTAGTTCTTTGAATTCAATCAGATCATTTGAATTCACAATATATATTGGGTCTATAACAGTATTCGCGTTTTTTTTTTCAAAATTACAAAAGCTTGTTTAAGAAAACTATGTACAGTAGTATTATTCAAAGTGTTGCCCATTTGTATTGCCCAGTAATATTTTCCCATCATTGTGGCAATTTGTGTATTCCATCCGAAAACAACTGCTCCGGTTTGGCGGCCAAGAATGAATCAAGCCAATTTTTGATACCCTGTTCTGATGTCTACCGCATACCAGTGAGGAGGTTCTGCATCGACCGGAGCAAATAGTAGTCGGAAGGGGCAAGGTCCGGGCTATTATGTAATTATATGTATGTATCTAATTATGGTAATGGCTATCAGGAGGGTGAAGCAAAAAGTCCCGACCCTGCTTTTAACCGCTAATTCCGGGATAGTCATGGAAATTCGGCTTTGCCGTTGATTTGGCTGGTGGCCAGGTGGGCCAGGTTTCATGTATGAGTCTTAGCATTTAAGGTTGTCGTAATAGACCCATTTTTCATCAATGCATGTTCACAATAAAGCTCTACCAAAATATGAAGACTTTGGGCTGAGGTTTTCTTCATATTAAACTAATGAAGAAGAAATCCCCACAAAAACGTAAAGTTCGATATATTTGCGTTAAAAAAAGATTGTAGTTTACGTTTCAAATGAATCATATATAGTGAAAAAGACGCACAAGGACTATAGCTTTCCAACGCATGTTTGGAATATTGTAACAATGGAACAGTAATCAAATTACGCCATCTCTTGGCAAACCGTACCCTAACTCACATTTTGCTCTTGGTATGTAGTAATTCTCTTTGAAAAATAGGTGATCTCGGTTAATATATTGATTAAGCCCTATAGCTTATACATTATTGAAATCGATCACTATTTTTACCTTAGCGTTATATACTGAAGATCTACGAAGACTTGTTTTGTACTTATTCCAAAAGAACATAATTGGGTTCAAATTATAGATTTTGAAACTCGATTCAAATATCTTTAAAATCGTTTCAAGATTTTGGCAGATCAAGACCGAGAAAGAGTTGTATACAAGAAATCTGCATCTGAACTTAATGAACAGTTTCTAACTGAAGAAAAGGTTTGATATATAACATTCCCCAATGCCTTTCCCAGAATAGTAATCTGATTATGGTAACAATCCATTATGGTAATGTGTACCCAAATGTCGGGGAATCCTATACACTTTTGCAGACTATCTCAGAAGTACGTTCGATAGTGATTATTCGACTTATATTTCTGTGAGAAAATGTTTGTGATCATGGTTATTCCTGCTACCACCGTTTGGAGGGTACAGCACATACACGACTGCGGCACTATTGCATTAGAGCAATGAGCAAAAAAAGAGAAGAAATGCTGTGAGTGGCATTCGCTCTAACGATAGGCAGAGCAATGCAAGCTGTGTAGCTACTTTCAAAAGTTGGCAAGCAGTAGCAGTGAACAGCAACTACAACACATTTGTTGTTGCTATAAATAATGCTTTTGTTTTATTTGCGGCACTAGTTACTTCCTCACTGCGGCTGGTGGCATCATTATGACGGAAATTGCTAGATTGCATTACGAATGCTTCCGCTGGCATCGCGACGCGCCAATGTGCCGAGTTGAAATGCGCGTTGTATAACAATTCGGCGGTGTATTTGTTTTTTCGTCTGCCATTACAATGATTTTATTGCATTATTTGAAGTTAGGGGAAACATAAAAAAAAGGAAAATTATTGCTTTTCTTCACTTCTGCTTGAATTTTATAACCTTTTTGTAGGACCAATTCGTTTTTTTGGACTTTTTGTAATCCTTTTTCGTATACCCATTGATTAGGATAAGCCAAGTTTTCGTTTTTGTTGTTACTTTTTGGTTGTGTAGCCTTTCTGGTCTTTTTTTTCTTTTGTGCTTAGACCGCTAGCAATATTTTGTGGTAATTTTCTTCTTTTTTAAATAATATTTTATTTGACTGGTTACTAAGAACCTTTTACGAATTTTCACGTTTAAAATTGTTTGTTGTTTATTACAAATAATTTGAAAGTTTTTTTTTGTTTTGTCAAGGCCATTTTGCTTCACTCCGAGGAGACACTGATATCGGAGGTAAAATAAATTGGAAAAGTTCTTTTGTGAAATTAATATGTGAAGAGGGGCGCTTGGTTGGTGTTAATTAGCAAGAATGAAAAATAATAATAAAAAATTAAAAGAAAAAATGAGCAAAAATTAAAAAATTGAAAGAATATTTTAATATCTGTTACGAAGTTAGTAATTCATTATTTTCCTATAAATTTCAATTTTAAATTTTTCTTAATTTTCTTTAATATTTTTCTCATGCCTTCCATTGTTTAAATTCTCTCTATTTTATTTTGAGTTTCCATTTCTTTTATATCTTTACGTTTTTATTTTTACTCTTTTCTGTTCTTTCAATTGCCAGCCAAAAGTGCGGTCAGCCGAAAATTTTATGATTGCAGTTTTTAGTTGATTGAACCGCGTAAAATTTAATTTTTCTTGTCATTGTTTTTCTTTTTGTTATTGCTGTTGGGTTCATAATATTAGGATGCAGTTTTTGTGCAAGCTGCTATAAAAGTCTACACTTTGTAGCCAAACTCTACTTCCGTTTTTCTAAAATCGTAACACTTTCTTTTTTACTTTTCGCTTAGAATTTGGTGAACTCACTCATTATTCTGATTTTTTCTAAATTATTAATTTATTTATTTTTTATTTTCCCCAAATTGTAGCATATTTAAAGTAACCATGAAAATTGGCAAACGATATGCAGCATATGCTTCGAAAGCATTCATCGGTTTCTTAATTTTTATTTTGCATTTATTTTGTTGTTTCAGCGGCCCACAGAATGATTTGAGTTTCTGTAATGGTTTCTAATAATATTGCGCTAAACTAATTTTATGTCGCTTCCTTTTTGATGCTGAGGATCAAAGAGAAATACAGTAACGAAGATAAAGTAAACATATTTTAGAAGTCAATGAAAAAGTAAACTTATTACTTTTTCGGTTATGTTTGACAAAAAATTTGTATTCTATGCCCATTTCGTTTGAGTTTTGGTTGACTTGAAAAATATTTAATTGTGAAAGCAACAAGAAATTAATGAGTAGTGGATAGCTAATTAAAATGGCATAACATTTTTCTATTCACTGTGTGTTATACCAGTTTATTTTACTTATGCCAGTTGTTTCGATTCGTCACTCAATAAACCGATTGATATTGATTTGAGAACCTCAAAGGTCGCAAAATATTTGGCTGTACCACTCACTACTGACTGTAACTCCACTGACTGGTTGGCTCCAGTTTAAGTTTTGAAAGAAGTATGGACCAAACCACGCCACACAGTAACTTTTTCTGGATGTAAGGCAGCTTAAATATGTAATATTGAATAATGATGTCGTTAAGTTAGGTTCGTGGGAGCTCTGAATCTTAAATACTTTTCACGAGCGTATCGCTAATAATACTAGCTAAGCGAAAGGGTCACCGAATGCTAGAGTAGTCTTTACTGCTTCTTTATGAGACGAGGTTGATTGCTCAGGTAGTCAAGAGACCACAGACTTCGACTGCAATAAAACATATAAAATTATGGTGGATCTTGGTTGAAAGTTATGTAGATGATTTATATTTTATGAGAAAAGAGTTGAAATTTGATGAAAGTGAAAATATTGTTTGCAAGGTTTTAGAGAAGAAAAAAAAAAGCGAATCTTTTGAAGAAGTTCTGGAGCTTATTTGGACTTCCAAAATGCTAGACAGTAGCTACAATGAGTCTGTGCTGAGAAATTTTGTATTCAAAAGGCCGGGGATTTATTGTGTACAAAAAAAAAGTATTTGCATAAACTGTTACTTCACAAAAGGTGCAATTAAATTAAAGGAAAGAAATGAGATCTAGTTGCAGACATGTCTACATAGTTGAGAACTACAGAAGTTACTCGGAATATACACCAGCTTGTTATAGCCTAAAAATATTCTGAATTTGAAGTAACTAAAAAAAAATACATCGATTTTCTGCACTTTTAACTCCGATCTATAGGAAAGATATGCAGTGGAGGGCGGTTAGAATATACCCAAATTTGATTTCTTTGGTTGTTTGAATTCGAACTGGTATCATTGTACTTTTTGGAATCAAAAGATTTCTACCACATGCTAATTATGCATTCACAAATTTGGCAAAAATTAAGTATTAAACAATTAATTTCCAATTAATCCACTAGTTACACACACAACAAATTACTTGCATTTACTAACCAAATCCTTGCCTCACTGTCTTCCCTGTATACGCTCGTTATTATCCTAACTTATTAGCTTATCAGTATTTAATTGCTGCATTTCAATTGAATGAATGAAGAATAAACAAAGAAATTGTTTTGTTACGTAAATTAAATTACCAAATAATTGAAATGTTAACCAATAGAAGGCACAAAGTGGATTTTTCATTGACTCATACATTCTGCAAGCTCTGATAGTGGCATACAGGGTATGTTGATGTGTGTGATATGTAGCTAAGTTTCGAAGCCGAAATACAAATTCGGTGCATAATTGCACTTTATACAGTTTCGGCATTGCATTGCTTTCATTATTTGTTGGTTTGAATAATGAAATTTGCTGAACTTCGGTGAGAATTAAAAAAAATGCTGTGTTGTGATTTTGGTTGCCAAAATTTATTTTAATTACAAATCATATGTAATCAAATTTGAATTACGTTCAAATAGAGTATACGGCAAATCAATTTTAAGTATTTAAAAATTAGTTTAATTGTGAAGGGAAGTTGGAAACTAATTAATTTTGGCTTTAAATTTTTTACGTGGCCTACCCACAGCACGCACGGTCTGAAAGAGACGCAGAGAGGCTACAAAACCGTCACTCTGCCAACTTCTGATAAAAAATTTAATAAAGCAATAACAATCAAGTAAATCAGAAACTCAGAGACGCATTCGAAACGCTAGACGAGAACTTAACTTAAAAGAGCTCTCTTGATAAAAAACCTGAGTATATCAGTATGGTTAAAGAAAGTCAATCAGAACAAAAAATATACTCAAAACAAAATGGAGGAAAATGAAAATAAGTAATTTGTTGTTGCTTTTTTCGACTTCATACATAGCGGAAATGTATGAGCCAGAACAACGATAAGGATGAGAAGCTCTTCATAACATTTTATTTGATCAGATTTATGGACCCAAATGGCCTAATTTTTGTTTCCTTTTTCTCGTGCAAACGCAGAAAGCTCTATTTCTGCTACTTATGAAATTTATTCTGTACTATTATGAATTTTATTCAACATCTCCAGAGTGCTTCTTATTGTGAACACTTTAGAATTGTTATGACCTTAATTCTCCTGGTTAAACACATATATGTTGTCTTGAAAATTTAAATCTTAGCTTACTTTATAGAGCCAAGTTCCGGTTGAAACAACTTCTATAAATATTATGCTTAGAATAGATGTTGATGGGAAGTCGTGTTAAAATAAATTAGCTATGATAATCGGGTTTAGGGCGACCCGCAAAGAGCTGCGGTGTAAATATTTTACACAGTATATTAGAAACGTGGCCTAGATTTGTGCGCGTTAATATAAAATATAAAGAAGCTAGTTCAATTTATTTGCATTTTGGACTTCGGCTTAATGATGAACCCAAAAATGGCCAATAAACTCGTGTTTGTGGAGCTAATTCAATCGAGAATAGCCCTTCGGAAAATAATAAATAAATAAAAAATAAATAAATATTGTGTCAACATTAAACCATCAGTATATTTTATGCTCCAGTTTTTATTTAAAATAATGCACTGTTATAAAGGGAACTGAGTGTAAATTGAAATTAATCAATTGTTAATTTTTTAATTTTGAAATCTAATTGAAATTACACATTTTCATATGCCTACCCTTTCCCTAAGAGGCGACCGGAGCACAAACTGTCAATGAAAGTACAAGGAAATTCAATTAGGGACGTATAAGGCGACAAACAGCTTATGTACATTTGAGTATTAAAATAAAATGCGCCTGCATGTATGCTACAAAACACGCACATTCAGCAATATAAATATAACAGTTGACATGAATGTATGTCTACATGATATATGTCTATATAAGGCTACAAATGCAGAAAATGCAAATTTATTAAACCAGCAAAAGTGTGTGTTGAGCGCAGGTATGGTGACAGAGAGGCCAAATGCTGTCAGCAGCAGAAAATTGATATAAAATTCGAAAACTCAATACCACGACAAGCCATAACAAATATCAAAGAGGAAAAAGAAAAAATGTCTGTATATTATTTCGGTAGATATTTCTGTAATTGGATAGTTAATTAAATAGCAATCGATTGCCTTTTAACATTTTAACATCGTTTTGTGGTTTCAACTAAAATGAAATGCTGGAAAATGCTGAAAAATGTACAAAAATAAACACATACACACACAAACACAGGCGATATAACGGACTGGCTGAGTAATTGTTGAACGAATGGGTTAACCAATGAGAAAATGAGCTGAGTAGAGTTGAGTTCAGTTGTTAAGTGAATTTGTAGTAGATAAGTATAAGAGTGTAATTGTGTAATGTAGATCCATAAATATGTTAAAGTGAGTGTCTGCGCTTAAAACTATGCTTCAACTTGCTAGCAGGAGGCCTATGCGCTCGGTATTACATCATGTATGGTAATGATTTAATTGAATTTTCGGTAATCTGATATATCTGCTGACCATGGAACAGGTAGCTCAATGGAAAAAGAAAAGAAAACCCATGACTATCAGTATGAACTAAAGCAAATTTTAATGATCATAAATGTACTTATATACACTCAGAAACTGGTGACATGCAATGAAAACAAATAAGATTAGCTTTTTCTTGCTGTTTTCTGTAGATTTCAAAATCGCATTTCAATAAAGACAAATTGACAATGCTAATTGGCTCAAGGCACAAGTACGTTGCACAAAATTCAAGTGTGTATGTATTTATGTGTCTTCTATTGATATCTTAGAAGTCAAAACCTCTCACTGAACGAGAACTCAAAGTTACCAAGTTTAGACAAGAAAAAGAGGAAAAGAATTAATAAATAATTAAAATTAATACTGAAACTGTTACTCTGCTGCTGCTAAAACATTGTTTCCGAAAGCTGAAATAGTACTGCGTATATCTCTTATAGGGCTAATATTTTATGTTCTACTCTTACACTCTATATAACTAAGTTATAATTTTAAAGGGATCCTCTTATGAAATGTAACTCCTCAGAGCCATACTCTCATAAGAGAATGTCAGGAAAGGCCTTTCTTCGTTGAATGGTACTTTAATTGACTAACACTTCTTTTGGAGTACATCCCTCTTTTTTGCATGAACCTTAGAAACACGTTTCAAATTTCTTTTGTGTGGAAATAATGCTTTCCAGAGAGTTTCAGTTTTTTTCTTTCTTTTAATTTGCGTTTCATACTATTATTTTCTAAAATGTTTGTAAAAAAACATTTATGCGTGTTAACAAATAATCCCCTAATCAAAATATAGAAAAAGCATGAAGAATTCTATGGGCTTATTGGTCCATCAATTTTGTAGTTCAGATAGGAATTTACTGGAAGCCAGAGAAATTAAATGATGATACATTGGTAAAAGCTACGGAATACACAAGGATTTTGGATGGTTTGACAAAAAAATATTCCTTCACCAAAACAATATTTCATGCAAGTATTAAATGAAAATATATTTAAGTCTTTCATAGCTTCTCCACCAGATTTCGGTTACGGAAATGTAAAAAATTTCAGCTGAAAAGGCTTCAGTATTTTAGTATTTAGTTCGTATTGCAAATATACATAAATCTCTCCGAGTATAACATTCCAAAGTTATTCGCCTTGAATTCTACGATTTTTATAAAATCTTGCAGAATTACAGAAATGCCATTCCCTTGAATGAAATAACCAAATTATCACTTCTAAAATATATTAATTAGTTCACATATCATATCCTCTACGGCAACGTTATAGAAAAAATTTAAGAAGAGTTTAATTTCATTTACTTCGAATACAGTCTTAAACACCGAATTCTCGTTAATTCCAAAAACTTCAGTGCCAAAAGAGGAACCTTTAATGGCGCAACCGAAATGACCAGAGGATGTAGAGCGATTCAGTAATTGTTCTGCTAAGAAAGAGAACACATACGACCCAAAAACAGTTCAAAAAGCAGTAAACCAATCCAACACCACCCCAATCCCTGCCAAGATTACAGTGCACGCACCACCTACAAGGTAACGAAAATGAAATTAGCACATGCTCTGAGCAACGTTACTGTTATACTTGGTTTACATGTACCGTAAGCTTGTTGTTAAGCAGTTTCGGATGGTCGGGGTGTAGTAAAAAATGCTGACCTTTTAATTTTCGCACTTTGTGTTGAAGATATTTGCAGCAAATTTGGTAATTTGGTAGCTCTACAGTTGTGGCAAGCGTGAAGCTTCGAAGTTGAGCTGCTGAGCTGCACAAGAGGGTGTGTTGGACTGCTACGTGTAGTGCTGTAGCGGAATTAATTGCAAACTAGTTGCTCAGTTCTTCTTGTTCCTTTTGTTTTGTGCTGTATAAATTGATTTTTTGGTTGTTTTGGAACTTTTGTTGTTTGTGTTTTTTCCTGTAGCTCTTCGGCATACCGTAATGCATAGCTATTAAGTATATTGCACATTTAGTGAGTGAAATTACGACTTGAGGTTAACGAAAAATATAGAGATGATAAAAAAAAGTGAATACGCCTCTCTAGTTTCACTTACACATAGACGTATGTGTATTCGTATAAAAATTAATGAAGACCTGTTTCTGGTATTTGTCGTTCTTTAACTTCTTAAAGCTCATTCGTTTGAAATGGGTATATGTTATAGGCTATACGGTGTGGTTTAAGTGAAAGTACTAACTTTTTCATAACAAAATATCAAATTAAAGGACATCTTATCTTTTGTATATGGCGAAATGTAGGCGTGGTCCCACCCTTTAATAGGTTTAATGTACATGTTTTATAAGTTGGTGAAAATCAGCATCAATGGAAAGTAAAAGATTTCGAAACTCTATATGCCTCCGAGTGAAAATTCCTTTGCCTAGAAAGGTTGAGATTTGACGGTCAGTCTTCCAGAATTATGAAACTCAGAAAGGCAAAAGTGTAACTGTGATACGAAAGGACTTCATATAAATAAGAGTCGAAGACAAGACCCCCGACCAAGTCCACTTAAAGCCAACCTTCAAATTCGAAATATTTATCTTACTTAATTAAATTTTATATCAATTGCAGAGCTGTTGTGTTTACCACAAAATCAAAAATGTGGCTAAACACTTACATAATTAAACTGTAATTAAAATAAAGCTCTTCTAACCCCACAGGCTCTTGACAGTTGCACATGGAGCCGACACCACACGCCACACCACAGGCGCCAGCTTCATAGGGTTTCTTGAAATCAAGCGTCAAATGTTATTAACCTCGTCGCTTCAAGTGATTTTTACTCTCATTGAAATGCAAATAAAGTAACAACAGCAAAGTATTTATCGGAAAATGGAGAGTATATCAGGGGCCAAGTGGCTGAAAGACGTGCAGAGATTTTGAAATTCAAAAGCGGAAAGCCGATAAAGGCGACTGTCTCGGAAAGGTGAAATGAACAGTGAGGACTTAGTGGGTTTTGTGTTGGAGATTGGAGGTGATTCAGAGCTCAATAAAGCGCAATTAAACAAAAACAACAACTTGGCTGAATATTAACAATAACAACAGCGACAACAACAACAAAAAGTGATGATGAATGTACAACTATTGACTTTTGGACAAGCAAAACTAAAATTACTAGTGTCGCCGTTCACTCGGTGGCTTCAAACAAACAGACAGAGTAGGCATGCACACAGGCATACACACAGATATACATGTATACATACATACATGCACACGTATGTATACATAGGCGAAAGTCATTGGCACCAATTTCAAGACTTTGCGCTCGAAAATTAAATGAGATTGTATATGCGCTTAACGGGGTATGTACGTATGCATATGTTTGTGTGTTTGTTTGTATGCGTGCTGCTCACTTGCTTCAGTATTGGTTGCCCACCGAGCGAACCGTACACTGCCGCTGTCAATAGTGGCGACTAATCGTTTTTGATGTTGCTTTTGATGGTTGTTGATGTTGTTGCTTTTAAAGCCAATAGCAGCATGACAGTATGTCACATACACACACATACACACATGTATAAAGCATTGAAAATTCACAGAATTGACGAAATTCTAGCCACTGAATATGCAACAAGCTGCTGATGAAAGACAAAAGCAGCAGCAGCAACAACAACAACAACAATAATAATAACCTCAAATATGCGACGCACACAAGCGCGCAGCAGTGACAGGCGCGGCGCAAGTCTGCAGTGTTGTGTTTGTGTGTGCTTTTGCCTGGCAAGTCAATAGAATTGTCTAGTTAACATCAGCTAAACAGAGGAATAATAACAGAAACAGGTGTCCTATTAGCATATAAATGAAATTGGTGAATAGTTGGCGCACTCACACACACTCACGCACACATACACCGGCACTCACCACACACTGCTCCACTTGGCTAAAGAATTCATAAACGAAATTTGAAAGTGTCGAAAGAGTGGCAAGCGACTAGCTACCACTACTATTACACATGCATATGCATAAATATGTGCATTAGTATGTGTGCGTGTGCATGTGCGTGTTTGCAGTTAGTTTTGCTGGCTTTGTGCGCTTGTGGCACGTCCTCCGACATCGAGCCATGGCCACAACTATAGCAAAATAATGTGGATTGTTGTTTTTGTCGCCGCTGCTAGCTGCTGTCTGCTGTCTGCTATTTGCTGTCTGCTGTCAGCTGTCAGTGTGTTGGTTCGTGCTTTGTTAGTTGGTGAAGTCGCCTGCCAATGATGCTAATGGAAAGTAATTTCCATTCGCCATTACCAAAGCGCCAGCGGTTGGTGTTTGATGCCGTCAGAGTTCGGAGTTCAAGCGCGTGCACAACGAAACACAAACACGCACACGCTCCAGTATTTGTTTGTGTGTGTGTGTATGTGTGTGTGCTTGCATATTGTACTTCTAGCAGTTGTTAGTTAACTGACACTATTATTCGGTCGCACACTGTGGAATCCAACGAGTTTTCGCTGCTTCTACTCATTACTGTCTGTGTTAAGGGAGACTTGTGTTGCTGTATTTTTATGTATGTATATAAAATCAAATGATGACGGCACCTTCAATGAGATATAATTGTTTGCCACTGCTGGCAGCAACAGCTGCTGTTGAGTTCTTTAGTGTCAAACAAAATATTTCTATATAGGTTTTTTTTTTTTTTAAATGTGCGACGCTGTTGAAATATTTTGCTTGGAAATTTGTTAAGTTTTAGTTAACATAAACATTTTTTGGTTAAGACAAGTTCTGAAAATGTGTTTAAATATTCTCCGTTTTGTGCAAAAATTGTTACCTTCAAATGCTTTTCTAAACAAATTCGTTTAATATTTTCTTTTAATATTGTTAGTGGGCAACCATAGAAATTAATACAATTTCGGAAATAAAGTCTTTTCATTCGCATCTTACAAAAGATTGCTATAGTCCTGTTACTTTAAAATATTCTATTCAAAAACAGAAGGACTACTTAAACCTAAGACCACGTAATAGCCTGTGAAAAATAGAGTGTATGAATTTTATGATTTCCGACTCTTATTATTAGGAAAAATTTGCATGTTTTTTTTTTGTTAATTTATAGGAATATTTTTTCGAGAAAACAAAGCTCATTAAAGTTGATACAAATTTATATGACAAGTCTTTAGAAAATGTTTTCAGCTGGCAGCACTTTCTTACACTTAGTTATCTACACACTAGTGCAGCTGGCAGTCTTTTAGGACTATGAAATGTTTATATATCACAACAGGTTCAGTAATTGCAACAGGTATATTAGACTGCCTAAACAACCAGAAATATATATAGTCAGCGTCATAAGTCTACAAACAGCTAATACGGAAAAGTTTGTTTGAAAATATTTTTTAAAATAAATAATTTATTGATTTCAAATTTTATTATTCTTATACAGGGTGGAACGTAAAATGATGACGCCAAAATTGTGTACACGTGTTCGCCAAATAAGCGAGATAACGGTACCTTTATTTCTCAGCGTAGCTATCGAAGCGATTAAAAGTCTATAAGCATTTTCACTATACTACAAAGTATTTTCAAATAAATATTTTTGTATTAGCTGCTTGCAGTCAGCGTCAGACTGTAAGTAAACCATTTTATTTGCAAAATTAGTTTTAGTTATTATATGGTAAATTTAGACCAGGTAAACTATACTCCAGTAAAAGTGGTGTCGGGTTAATTACTGGTGAATTGAAATAATTTTTCACGAAAAGTACAACATAAACGAATACTTCAGGCAATGTTTCTAGATTTTTTGCAAAAAAAAATTTTTTTTTTTAATTTTTGACACTAGCGAGATTTCCGTTAAATTGTATTGAAAATTAGTTAAGCAGCATTGTAACCAAAGCAATTATTCTTTGATTTTTTCAATTGTGGCAACTCTATTCTTTCAACTTCTTTGTTTTTATAAGCATCATTTACATTTTCCGTTATTTGGTTAATCTTCTGGGAAATTTTCCCCATTCAGACTTCAAGAGCAGGGGTCTAAAACTTTTCATAATATATTTTTCGAAACTTCTTGCTTTAGCTAGTAGCGAATCGAACAAACAACTGTTATAAATCACAATGTAAATTGCTGGTATAATCAAGTAGAGCCACAATAGCAATTGATTTTATTACTTCAAATTTACTTGTTTTGATTTCACATGTAAATATTTCAGCAATAAAACAAAGGTACAAGATAATGAGCAGAGAACTGGCTAATCGAATGGAACTATTGATCATTTAGATTGAATTTCGGCAGTTTTATCTCAAACAGAGTAGGAGTTCATAGACTGCGGATGCCCGAAGTTAAAACAAAACATATCATATTTATAAAAAAAAGGAGCATGCACTCAATAATCTAGGCTTACTACTAAATTAGTTTTAGTATGTGGCCATTACTGCTGTACTCATAAGAACTGGAAATTGTGTTCTGGACCCAGAGACTGGTGAGTAGAAACAACCAAGACAGGTGATGCTGCGAGAATTCCATTTGACTCATTTGATTTCAGTTTTTTTTAGTTTATTGGCATCTATTAAATACACTATCTTATTTAGTCATTTAATTATGGCAAAATGAAGCCGTATTCGATAAACTACTCTTAAATTGCCTCCATCACATATTAACACCCTACAAATTCATTGTGTTTGCTTTTAATTTCAGTTGAACTGTACTTAATATGAGCTGCTTTGCATTCCCTCCGCTTTGAACCGGCCACCGGCCAGGCCGTAAGACACTTGTCGCTTATCGCAACAAACAACAATGCAGGCAGAATGTGACAGCAGGCAACTCCGCAGCTCAGCGGATTGCAACGAATTACAAGCAAACGATTCAATTGAGCAGTTGTAAGTCCAACGAAAGGCCAATTAAGAGACACAGAAAACGAAGAGGAAGCCGGAAATCCACTGGAGGAGCAGCTCGAAGGTGAAAAGTGAGGAAAAGCGAGAAAACGCATATTTTCAATTTACGATTTAATTTCGCCATTTCGCCGTGAAAACGAAACATTAGTGCACGCGTACAGCTGTGCGTTTGTGTGTGTGCGCGAAGAAATAAAGTGAAGCAGTATTCCTGACAGACATAAAAGTGGCAAAGAAAAGGAAGTTAAGAAAAGGAAAAATAAAAAAACAACAACAAAAACAAAAACAAAAACAGTCAAATGGCGAAATTGAATGGCAGTACAAGATTAAAGCAAGTAAGGAAGGTAAGCAAGATCTTGTGTAAATGTGTGAAAAGAAATTGCACATGAGTGTAAAAACGAAAGCAGGGAGAAGTATGAATGGTGAAAGGGGCGTGCATGTGCAAGTTTCCAACATGAGAATGCACTGTATAAAGTTTTTATTGCGAAATAGTATCCGGTAGTGAATTTTAGCTGCGGGTCGTATCGTGGGTTTCACGGGGCGTATACGTAACTTCATTGCTGGCAAGGAATGGAGGTGCGAAAACCAAAAAAGAAATGCAGAGAAAACCGCCGAACTGACACATGAGAAAAGTGAAATGCGCAAATGGATATTAAATGCAATAAATATATTGGTAAAAATAGGAAAAATGAGGAAGAGTGTGTGACAGCCGGTTAGCAGCAGTTTGATTTCAAGTCGCAACTTTGGTTGGGGAAGTGAGAGGAGTTGAGTAGAGTTAAGTATAGAAAAAAGTGCGACTGTGGCTTAAAGCTTTTCTTATATTTTTGGAGCATTGTTGCTGTTGAGCTTTTTTTTTTTGTGTCACTACTAAACTTACAGAGCTCGTCTTGCGTTTGTATGCAAGAGAGAGAGCGAGAGAGAGAGAGAGAGTGAGCAATGAAAGCTGATCCATATATACATAATAGTATTTTTTCCCACCCCTCTGCTGCTTGTCTACTAATTCTCGTTAATTAAAATCCAAAATGTTTTAAGCCCAGAGTAAGCCTAGAGAAATAGACACTTTTTGAGATTCCAGGCAAAAACCTTTCAAGTTTTTTCTTGGGCTTCACAGATGTCAAAAAGTGGCGTCCAGTGGCGATACGTAGAGTGGAGATTTCGTAAATCGAGAAGTTTGGCATACTTTATCACGGGCTCTCAGAAAGGGGTTGCATAGTTTGCTATAGACCAACCGATATTCTTCAAATCCTAATGGCGACTGATATAACAGGAATATTTCTACTGTAGAGCCTCTTCTTTTTTAGCGTGCCATGAAGAAAAGAGAAGGCTGCCATTGCAATTAAGATTCTAGTTGTGATTCGTTTTCGGAATTTTTTCCAAGGACTTCGACTTTCACTCTCTTGCGGCAGAGAATCAAATATTCTGGTTGCTTTCTATTTTGGTGCATGACGGTTATTTTCTGAATCTACACTGCTGTGAGAAAAGACACCTAGCGGAGTTAGCGATAACGAGAGTAGTGCCTTGACACTCTTTAATTACGGTGAAAAATTAGCTACCAGAATCGGAATGATTCGCTAAGTACACAGTCTGGGCTTGGCTTGAGGATGGGTATCCTTTACGCTTTTTCAAGATCTCAGGCCTAGCAAATAAGGTCCTGAAATCCTCTCCTTGTCCAAAATCTAACTAAGGACGGTTCTACACTTACCAGTTCTGTATTATCTTTTAGTAAACAAAGCTCATAATTTCACAACATTATTAGTCTCATATATTTCTCGTTAATTGTTCTTAAAAGTCTTCGTTTTCTAGGAATTATATTTCTTTAGATGTAGATTATGAACATTGGATCTGTATTGTCCTTTATTGAAGATTTGATCAACTTATTTTCCGCCATTTTTAGCTATAAACTGTATTAAATATATGGCGGAAACCCTTTTATTGGCAGTAGTCACTTTCATCCTTCGCCAGGAAGTTTTCATTCGATCCTATAAAAGTTCAGCGATTAATTTTACTTACAATTTAATTTATTAATACTTAATTTTCTTAATACAATATTACAATAATATCAAAAGTGGCGAGATTAGCTCAGAGCTTCTTCTTTAAATAAGAGTGTCTATTTTTGATGTTGTACTCATTGATCCAACAGATCTATATTTCAAAGTTCCAAAAGCCTTTCCAAGCGTCTATTCCGGGTATATCAGGGTTTATTTTTTTTTTATTAATTGGTCCTGCATCAAGGTAAAAATCCTAAGGGCTTCTTAATCTTCTCTCATTTATACATATATATTTGTAGCATATTTATATAATATATTTGTATAAGATAGTTGAAATCACTATCTGAAAGAGTTGGACCCACACAATCGCCAGCTGCCGACCTCTAACACTCTGATGAAAGAAACAACTGCGGTCATGGGCGTCACTGGCGTGTTAATGTTGCTCACCTTTTCTTATCTCGGAAGAGTTTATGTTGCCGCAGCTGCCACAAAGCAACATCATCATCGTCGATAAGCTGCAGCTAACGGCAATGAATGCAACACTTTGCCACCAGCGCGACCAGTGTTTTGGCGCCCCATTAAGAACCTCAAGAAGAATAGAAAACACACACACACACACACGCACACGCGCGAGAACTAATGGAGTAGTCAACAAGCTGCAACACTTTGTTTGCCTTTTCAAACTTTTCGCCCCTTTTTTCACTTATTTGTTCGTTACTTTCTTTCCGCTACGAATAGTTATAGTTGCTGTTTTTGTAATTTTTCTGCCCAAAGGCAAACGGCAGCAAAGTTTCTGCGAACGCGGTTGGGTGTGATAAAACTTAGCGGCAAATCGTCGAAGCGATAAATGAGCTACGGAAATCAATTCAATCAGTGCTGCCGCTGCCGAACAAACACACTCACACACACTCACGCAAGCACGTGCATAAACAAACGCTGGGCAAGAGTTGGGGCCTTGCAATTACTCGCATGTGTGGGCGCTTACTGCTGATGGAGAGAAGAGGGGTGTGCAGACGCGAAAGTTTTTCCTCATCAAACTGTAAATGAGCGCGAGTCAAACTTGTTCCTCGGCCCTCCGTCGTTCACTGCTTCTTCTTCTTCTTTCCGTTTCTGCAGCAAAACTTGCACTTTTCGAACTTCACTCATCACTTATCGCTCATCGCTCATCACTTTTCAATTTTTGCGTTTCGGCCTTCACTTTTCACTCTCCACTTTTTGCACTTTTTTTTCTTTCTCCGAGTTTTTTTTCACCGCTTCGCTGCCGCACTCCATCGTGTAATTAAAATTCAAATTAAACATCGCTGTTAACAAACCTCAAAAGTGTGGCGAACTTTTTCCGCTGAAGCAACAGTTTAATACCCACTTAATTGTTTTGACTCCCACACACTTTTGCAGTAAAAAGGTTGTGGCGAGTTACACCTTCCGCTCTATTAATACTTAACTTTGCTGCACCCAATAGATCGTACTATTATTAATGGTTTATGTAGATGCACCTGGTTTCACACAAACAAACATGTACTGGCAATGACAAACGTTGCCAACTTGACGTAAGTTCACCGCGAAGCAGCTGCAAATATCTGTTTTGATTTAATCAGGGAAATTTAAAGGTACAACTAGGGGTTAAAAATTGATGTGATCGATGATGTAGGACGCCTGAAACACTTTTCGGAATTTGTGAATTGTTAAATGTCTGTATATGACTGCAACAGATGATGGATTGTTGGCCGAGGACCCTAGGTGGAATATAGAATTGGTTTAGATTGAAAAAGCAACAGTGCAAAGGTCTGCTTAATCATTTACAATTAGTGGCAATTGGAATACCATGATGAATCCCTTGAACACCATCTTTCATCCTGTCGCTAAACCTTTGCTATGAATGTTCGACAACGATCTACCGAAGAGATGCAGTGCTTTAAAAATACATTTTTATACGGGCAGAGTTTTGAGAATCGCCCGAAAAGCCTAACTCCTCTTTTAAGGTTAATAAATTAGAATGGTTGCTGTCTCAACACGGCTATTGGAGCCTCAGAGGCTGGTTCAGTAACCAAAATAGGAGATCTCTCTATCTTCCATCATTTCCTTCTATTTCTGTCCATCACTTAAGTGATTTCAATATATTTGGTTCATTCAGAGTATAGTATTCGGACAGATTCGAGAGCGAAACTCATTTCAATTTTGACTCGGATCGTCACTGATGGTCCGAAAGGTCTCTTTGAAACCAGTGAAGCCTGTTTTTTTTCGCAATTTCCGAGTCTACTCCGCACCGTATGGATTTCTGGGACTCGGGTCAAATTCTTCGGTTCTTTGTTGTAAACGAAGATGGGCTACTCTCATCTAAATGACTTAAAAGCTTCCTAATAAAACCACATTTCAATATAGATGATGTAAGTTAAGGTTATGTTTATATGTATCACGTAGATGGAACAAGGAACGAAGGAAGTGATTTAGAGAAAGCTTATATTTACCTCCATCGATTCCCGAATTGAAGAAACCATATGCATAAATACCAGAGCTCAGCTAAAAGTGGTGGAAAGCATCTCCCTTTTCTGGCACTTCCCAGTGCCCAATATTACACTATCTTCCGCGCAATCCATATTATCAACGTCCAAATCTATTATCTACCTGCAAATCTTAAAACGCATTTACTCCCAAATATCGTCTTCTCAAGCTCCACGCTCTTCTAGCTAAAGTGAATCTAACGACATATGTTAGGCACGGGAAATTTAGACGAGGTATATAAAGCTCTTCCCACACATAAGTAATGACAGATTAGTCTCCACAAGTAGAATAAGACTTGAATACAGAAGCATAGTAAGTGCTCAACTGTAGTTAGAGACTTTTAACGACTTTGCTTGTCTTCGTTAAAGTTCAGAATTTCTTTCTAGGATTTCCTTACTGAAACCAATTAAAAGTACGATATATAGCAATGTTAGTAGAAAAATTAGTTTTATTCCAGAATGGAACAGATCGTATATTTATGAGCTGGTTTAGTGGATCCGACCTACGTTTCTTGAGAATTTTCATAGAAAACACTTGTTAACACCATTTGTGTCTTACAAGGCTGAAATAGTAAGCAAGGATTATGAATTGCTCCTTTAGTCATCATATTTCGCTGTCTCTCTCCGTACTTCCTCTTCCCAGATTGGAATAAGTGTTGCATTGTTGAATGATTTGGATTGTATTAAGAGCTCCAGTGTAAGAAAAATTAAGTAGGAAATTGCTAGGCTAAATATATTGATTTTGGATTGAGTTTGGTTGTGAAAAAGGAGTTTCATTTGGGAGAACTTATTTTTCGCTTCAAGTAACCTTGATAATAAGTCATTCATAGTAACCAAATTTATAAATAAAAGTCTTCCTCTTCTTAAGATTCTAAAACTCTTAAAGTTTGGCCATTCGATTCATAAGTGAAAACAACACTGACAGCGAAAAGTTTTCATACTAAAGGAAGATCAATTGTCAAAAAGAACCTTGAACATTCAAAAGTACATTCCAGTTAACGGAACACACGAATGCATGGACAGACCCAAGGAAAGTGATGTACGAGTGTATAAATACATGCAATTACATAACATTACATTGTAAATAATTGCTTTACTGCCTGGTAAACTTATAAACTCAGATAAACTTTCATGCATTCACCTTAATTCGGGACATTTCCAATGCAAACTAACAACAAACAACAACAATAATAATAAAAGCAAAAGCAAAAAGGCGGAAGAACAGGAAGCAGCAGCAGTAACTATTAACAATATAACAACAAATGCAGCCAGTTTGTGTGTACGTGTGTGTGTGTGTGTTGCTGAATGGGAAGTGCACACAAAAAATAAATTTACCAAATTGCCAAAAGTTTTTACAACTACAACAACAACGAAAACAGATGTTGCCGGTGACTTGTGCAAGTAGTTGTGAAGAAACGAAGAAAAAGAGAAAAAAACTTGACAAAAGTAGGTAAAAGTAGGTAAAAGGAAAAAAAAAAACAAAAAGAGAATCCTCTAACCGACAGGATAATCAGGAAATAGTAAAAGGAAGCGCACAAACGTATGTCACCGACAGACGAAATGAAGTAAAGTAGATGAACTAGCAGCGGTCAGTCGACGTGTCGGACAAGCCAAGGCGCGTTTGTGTGTATGTGTGTAAACAAACATACGTGGCTATGTGAGAGGAGAGAGGAAGCTTTGTGGCCTTGTAATCAGCTAAATACATCGGGCTAGTACACGTTTATACACTTACCCACACATACAAATGTGTGTGTGTGTAAGAAATATGAGATAGCGCTACATGCGTGTGTTAGTAAAACATTTAGTGATGTGTGTGTGTGTGTGTGTGTAAAAAGTTTTGTGTGAAATTTCGAAAGTTTTCAACCATTTTTGACATACATGCCAAATGCCAACACTAACAATAACGGCAACAACAGCAACAACAAGCATGTTAAAAAGCAGCTTTAACAGCATAGTGGCTATAATAATATGAAAAGTCTGTTTGGCACGGCTATGCGCATAAGTTTTAACAACACCAAGGTAAAAAACAAGCATAACAACAACAATAATAATAACTGTTATAATGGCCGTATACAGCAATGAAAATAACCATTTGCTCAATGTCACTTGGCCATATGCCGAATAGTCTTAGTAGTGGCAACACCTCCGCTTGGCGATGAGAAAAAACGTATAAATTTGATGACATATTTGCCTTGTAGGAGAAATTTATTTAAATGCTTTTATACTTATAAGTATTGGTGCATTTTTTCTTGGTAAATGAAACTGAATTTAAAAGAATTTTTCAGCAGCTAACATGATTTCTTTGATATGTGGCAGCTCTGTAAATGTAACTAATTAATAATGTTTTTTGATAATTGATTCCTCTATTAGTATAGTGTAATAATCTAGTATTAAACATAGAAGCAACACATCAACATTCACATGCAAATTGATTAAATAAGAATTATTCTCATATTTTTTCGATTTCGGAAATTTGTAACAACACCTATAAAGAATTTAAATCGATTTAAAAGATTTTCTAATAACCATGAACCATGAAGCAATCATGTTACAAAAAATTTATTTATAACTTGCATCATAATCTACTTAATTTTTTTAGTTGTGATGGCAACCCTGACCACAAGAACACCGAATTGTACAACATAAAAATACTTTTATTGTAAAAAACTGCTGCATTAAAAAGTTTGAGTGGAGATTCCTGGAGTCAACCTAAAATCTTAGAAAATCATTTGTTGAATTTTTTATTATTAAAAAACTATTAGTTTACTAAGTTTACTTTTTGGATATCTAGTTGGTATAATATTTTCTTAATAGTATTTTGGAAGGGTGGCAAGCAAATTTACAAAATATTTAGGAGTTAACAAATTTTCGATTTCTATATTAAAGAAGTAAATTTTCTAATCATATTTTCTAATCATATCTAACTGGCAACCCTGTCAAACCATTTCAAAATTTTCGTAATTGTTTCTAATATATCAATACTAAATTTTAAGTATTTATTTTACTTAATTCTATAACATAAATAGTTTTCATAGAGGAAACCCTTTTCCGACGGGGTCATCTTCTTCACTCTACACTGTGCAAGTGACAACACTGACGCCAACACTGGCAAATAAAAACTGGCAAAACTGCAAAACTTTTGACTTTATATGCAGATATTTACCTATTGGCGCACGTTAAACCGTATTTGTGTCTGTGAGTGCCAACTATCCACATGACTAAAGATAACACATTCTACATGCCACAATAAAGCCTGGCGCAGCAGCTGCTCTGGCTCTCGTTTTCGTCCTTCACCTGCCACAGCTTCCGTTTCACAAACAAAATATTACCGTTTCATTGCTATTGAAAACACTCACAGCCACATGCAAGTGATACATATGCATGGGGCAAGGTGGCATGCCACAGTGCGGCAGTTGATATATGTGTGTATGAATATGTGCGAGTGTTGCCCCAAAGTGTAACTATAATAATAACATCTTGTTAACACGACATATTCGACACGACAATTTCGTTGTCAATGGAATCACCTGGCGGCAACAGAGCAACTACTGTAACTGTAACTGCTGCAACTTTGCCTATAACAGTTAGTTACACGCACTCGTACATGCGAGTGTGTTAGTGTCCCTTGAACTTTGGTGGCAAATTCGACCTCCATCAGCTACCTGCTTGGCGAAAGATTTGTGCGAACGACTTCGGCCAGCGGAAATCATGGTGAAAGTAGAGCCGAAAGTGTGTGTTTGTGTGTGTGTGTGTGTGTGGTAAAGAATATTCGTTGACCATGAGTCCAAAAATTTGCAAATTTTACACTTTTTAATGGTGAATAATTTTCATGAATTTAAATTTCTTTTTCCATAAAACAAAAAAGTACTGATTAGGACGACGAAATTTCAACGAAATGAGGTTGATTAATTATGTAGAGCTTATTTGAGTTGTATGTCCTTTTAGCTGGAAATCGATTCTCAAGTAGCTAATGGAATATTTTCATATTTGGCAAGGATTTATTGCGCGTAGTCTAGCACGCCGCTTAGCAGAGAAAGGACCAAAATCCCACACTAACTTAACCTAATGTAATCGTCCATGTAAAGGGATTAGAATTTCACTAACGTTACCCGATAAATAAAAGTTCCTTTTATAAATCTTCCTTAATCCTTTCTCGTAAAAAGGCATGGATGATAGCAATATCCGATGAAAAAGGTAACCAGGATTAACCAGGTCCTAAAATATTTATGCTAAGTCCCTATTGGATTGTCCTATCTGGGACACATAGTAACGTGCCATTGTAAGTATTGACCGTAGGACAGTTGGATGATGGATTCAAATGGTTAAAGGAATTTAATTAATTTTCGAGCGTTTCGTTTTATCTCATTGAAGGACGGAATGAGTGTACATATATCGATTTTAGCATTGATAATTGCTCGAAAAGAATTAGATGCGAAAAAGTCAAAATTTATTAAATGTGTTGAAAATATTGAATTTAATAAGGAGGGGAAGAAATGCTTGGTAATTTTATGGAGTGGCAACCATTCTCAAAAATATTTTCAACTCAAAACCTTGCAAAGTTTTTCAGTGCGTTCACAAATTTTTTCGTCCAATCAATTATATAAGAATAAAAATTGAATAATTGTGGCAATACGTCTCAAAAGATGTCTTCAATTCCAAATTTTTTAAACGTTTTCAGTTTGTAGTTTTTTTTACCGATTTAAAATTTTCAATTATGGCAAACCAACCCAAAAATTAACTTTGATGAAAATCTGTTGCTTTTAATGTATTGTATGTATAATGCAGCAATTATTTGGTAAAATTTCTTTATTGTCTTCTTTAAATGATAAAAACATAGAAACAGCTGGCAATATTTTCAAAGTATATTTTTAGCTGAAAGAGTCTTAGGCTTTTTTATTTTGATGCTCACATTGTAGCATTTTATTTTATTTATTTTCACCAATTATTATTTTATTTTCACCAATTCGCGTATTACAGCCAGCAATTCAAAAATAAAAATTCAAATCGGCTTAGTTTAAGATTTTTGAATTCAAATTCCTAAAGAGTTGCCAACTTCCTTCAACGTTTTTTACAATTGTAATTTTCCTTAAGCCTCCTCAGTTTGATACTCATATTGTGGTTTTCCGTTATATATATATTTTTTTGCTTTAAATTCTTGAGGAGACAGCAACCAACAGAGTGTTACACAATCCATAAAATATTGTTCAAATCGGCGCAGCCCTCACTGAAAGAGCTCTATATGATAAAGGCGTAATGAAAATTCGTTGCTCAACACGATTTCGTTGTAGTCGACCGATTTTAACTGGATTAAAGGAATCTCCCTTTAAAAATATGTATTTAGAGTGTGTAGAAGAAGTTGAAATGCAAAAAAGGAGTTATTTTCGTTACAAAGTTAGTAGTAGTTAAAGTAGCAACAATATGAGATAAACCACAAATTCTTCACAAAAACTAATCAAATCATCAGCTGATGCTCCACTTCCTAATTAATTCCCCCCGAAAATCCAATTGCTAGTGCTATTGACACAAAGAAGTTGCCAACATTGACGAGCAACCGAAAGCACTTATTAACACACTTTTCTATGCTCAAACGCACAAAAACACACACATACACACACACACACACACACACACAAATGCGGAGAGAATTGCAGTTGAGTGAAATGCGCTCGAAATCTAAGGATTTCCTTTCAGTGCAAATAAGTTGGAAATGAATCCTTTGGCAAACGTATCCTACTGCTTTTATGCCAGCTACGATTTTCGGCGACGACAAACATGCCACAAACGACAACAATAACTCGCCTTATTTCTCTTGAGACATTGTGTTTGACGCTAACGAAAGCACTTGGCTTACATATATATAAAGTAAATCAAAGGATGTAAAGAAAATAGTTGACTTAATAGTTAACTCGGAGTGCCACAATTTCGGTGTTGTTGTTGTTGTTGTTGTTGTTGTTATTGTTGTTTTTAGCATTTGTTTGTTTGCCATTTGCAGCTCAGCCAAGGGAATGATTCTTTAATGCAAGCAAGCCAAGCAAGCGGCAAACAAAAGCGCAAACGGAAAAACCAACAACAACAACAATATTGGGCGCTTTGCCAAAACAAAGGAAAAGCAACATTATATATATGCGTGTGTGTGTGTGTGTGTTTATACAAACATTTATATAATGCTAACAATTGCTAAAAGGGGATTCAAAACGGACGGACAGCCAATGCTCAGCGTGTGGCATGCTGTTGTCACTGTTGTTGTACAAAAAATATAAGCGAAAATGAGCAATAACAACAACAAGTTGCCGAATGAATACCTGTTTACCGCATTCTTGCTGTGCCTCAAAGCATAGCGCGCTCCGAAAAAACAAAAAAAACAACAACAACAACAACAACAACGAAAGCAATGAGAAAAGCTTCGCTGACAAAATGTTGATGTCGCGTTATGCATTCGCCTAACTGTGAACGACAGGAAGCGTATTGTTTCTGACAGATGATGAGGAAAATAGAATTTGAATGCAAAGCCAGAAACGCGCGTAAAGCGACGCACACACACACCCCCCACGCAACTGAAATATGTGTAAAAACGTGCTTATAAATAAATAAAGAATAACGGCATATAATAATAGAAGCAAAATGAACGTGTGACAGACAGCAAAAGGAATGGAAAATCAGTGAATGATGCGCAAAGGTGCGTGTGTGCTTGTGTGTGGGTGTGTGTGTGTGTGAGCCAGCACTAGTGCACTGCCAGCGTGTGCGGTTGCGCTATTGTTGCGACTATAGCGGAAAAGCGGCAAGACAGTTGTCGTCATGCGGCGCCGTAGCCGCCGACTATGCAATCAAGTGACATTTTCGTAATGGTAGTTGACATTTTCGTTTAAAATGAGACAGGATAAAATAATAGCTGCGACGGTAAGTGCTGTGAAGATGAGAATTTATGGTTGCATGTTTGTCTGTGCAATAGTATACGATCATATATGTGTGCTGCTGAAGGGTGGCGCACAGCGGACTCCAAGAAATATGGTTCCCAGAAGAGCGCTTTTGACTTTTTTATGACTATCCGAACTGAGATGTGGAGCTGAGAGTTCTTCTTTTAGGTAAACTATAAAGTAACGACATAAAAAGTCGTATGGAACTTTTAAGGATTTTAAATTTAATTAGTACTAACTTTTTTTTCGACATAAGAAATGAGTACTTCCCTTAGAGTCTTTTATGAAGCTTCAAATTTAAAGTTTATTCAGAAAGCTCTCTGAGTAAAAGAGATAACCCCTTTTATGTATATGCAAGGAAGAAATTGAGACTGGTGTACAATCGTAATCCCATCAAGAACTAGTGGTGAAACTATGTAAAGATGCACCATAAAAATTAGTAATCTTTTCACTCCTATGGGAGAATCTACTCAAGTGAGCAGTATTGAAGATAGCAGTAGTAGTGAAGCTATATCAGATATCAGATAGCTCTCCTTTTAAAACTAACCATTTACTAGGGGGTACTGACAGTTACAGTCTCTTTCCATTTCAGAAGTATAAGATTTGACTAAATTCAGAGGCCAAGCAAGGCAAAATCTCCCTAGCCGGTTTCTTTCTCATGGCATAAGAGAAACAGTCAAGAGAATTTGATTATCGAGAGAGGGATTGTCAAGGTTGAAATTTATGGAAATTAATCTGAGGCGGGTACAATAGGCTACAGTTGTCTTCATATCTACCAATTGATGGAATGGCAAAGCGATCTGTAAACCAATCACATACAGCTTAAATATGATAAAACAAGAACCGAGGCCCAGCCAAGTAGATCTGGGATAAGTTTGTGGAAATTTCAGTCTCAATCTCGAAGATTTTGCAGAGAATTTATTTTATAAACTGATTATAAAGTTTCAGTACACATTCAGGTGTTCACATTGGAGCGAAGTGTTTCAAAATTCTGAGGCTACTCGCAGTGACCGCTAATATATATTTGCCATCTGTTGGATGTTTACCTTTACCGCTGGCTGATCGCTCTCCTGAGGTGTATCTGCTATTACTCCGCTCTAGCCCAACTGTAACTTTATTTAGAGAAGATGGCAGATAAAGGAGCAATGTTTAAGCTCCAGATCGACATTCCTCTGCTATTATTTTATTTAGAGGATTTGGAAATTTGCATTATATGAAGTTCCTGCAATATACTTTCATATTGATGTCAAGGTTAAATGATGATTACTTTGCTTCGTTTTTGAGGTCGTTTATGTACTTTCCTGCTAAGCGGTTATAGTTAATGGATCTTACAGATGTTACTTTAAATTATATAATCATATATTTGCTGCGGTTGGAGGTCTTGTGATCATGCGGGGTATGTGAAGTTTCTTCTGGCCAACCGAAGGTTTTGGAAATCAAATATTTGAAGTTCATTTGGTATTTTGTAAAAATCGTTTCTGTTTTATAATAGCTTGGTTAGGTGCAACTCTCTCAAGTAACTTCCCTTAGACACTTTGACTCCTCGCATACTTCATCTTCATTTCGGATTACTTGGATTGCCGTGGCTCCGAGCTTAACCGGGGTGGTATTTTCTCTGTGGTCATGCATGAGAGGGAGCTCTGGATGGGCAGGAGCCGATGGTGGAAAGGGGAACTAAGTATTTTACAGACGGGTTAAAGTTTCATCAACTTTAGTTTCATGCCTCCTTAACATAGTTGGGTATTTCCAGCAGAAGTGGCTGCCATTAAAGAAGTAGACACTTCAGTTCCACTAACATTGGAATGGGAATAGGGCGGAGCACCGATGTCTTCTTGTGTTTATTAGTGAATGTTGTGGTTTATTACTGAATTTGGCAAGCGCTGATCAAGCGCTAGTACCTGCCACTCGCAAAATTCTTCCGCTCCAAGGCAAATCGTAAGGGGACCAATGAATTCAACACCCTTAACAAAGTTACCTTCCCATAATTAGGGGGTTCTAACCGGTAATTTCTCATTCGGAGTTAACTGTTTCCTCTTTCCGATGTCGAGGCTAAAATATCTTGGATGTCGCCCCTACAGCCACCGAGGTGGACCAGAGAAAACGAAAATAAAACTCCTAATTTGATTTGTGAATAGCTCAAGGCGGTTTGCCAAGCCTTAAGATCCCAACTGTTGGAGTTTTTCCAGCTTCAAAAAGGACCGTCCTTAACAGTCAAGGTGTAATCCCTCCATTTCTTGGGAATCAGCTTTTGTTCTCTTACTTACACACAAGCAAATACAATATTATCTTAATCAAGATGTTTCGGTTCTTTACCACATCTTGGGGATTGTACGTAATATTCCATAATATTCTTTTTAACTTCACATATCCTTTGCGCTGCCAGAAAGCTAGCAAATCTGTAGGAGTACGAGTATGTAACGGTGCATCGCAACAAAATGTCAAGGTGCAAATGAAGAGGATGCCGACTGTCTGAAGTCGCATGAACATAAAATTAAATGCACAACACTGTCGTGGCAAGCAGAATGCATGCATGCCACGAAGAAGAAGAAGAAGAGGGATAAGTAGTAGAGGAGGAGGAGAAGCGGAATGCAACGTGCAGCAGACAACAGCTATTCACAATATTGGCGGCTGCTAGTGACTCAATAATTCTGCGAATATCAACGGCCAAATCAACGAGAACAACAAAAACAAGAACAACAAGGCGTTATGCAAATAAAGAAGCAAAGGCGGCATGGCAAGCAGATGAAGACGCATATGAAGTCACAAACGCAGACAAATGCTATCTGTCTGCCGCTGTCAGAAGCCGGCGCTCAAGGCGACTGAGCCGAATGATGGCTGTATTTTAATAGACACCAGCAGAAGTGGCAACAACAACAATATTAAAAATAAAATTAAATAGATTTCTGTCACTTGGCTCTGTCTGTCACTTCCACTTCTTGCTCTCCTTCTTTTGCTTTGCTGCTTTGCTGCTGTTGCTGCCTCTGCCATACCCACATACGCAAAGTTTGCTGTCATCAGCGGCGTCTCAAGCGCAGCGCAAAACTTTGCATGACATTTAAATCGCTTAATTTCATGCTGTCACATTGTGAATCGCGTCGGTCGGGCGTAACGTAAGCGGAAATGCGCAGCGCTGTGCTTCGCTGAGTGCGAATGTGTGTGTATGTATGTGTGTGTGTGTATGAGTGCGCCGATGTGTTGCTTCGCATACGACACAAACGAGTGGGGTTGACGGTTGAACGGGGCGTATGAGTAACTTTGCTGCAAATAATGGTTATGTCTGTTTGGTATTTGATGCAGTTCGCTTTTATTGCCTTCACACCAACAACAAAGCAGCAGCAAAAGCAAAAAGCAAAAATATTAAGTTGTTGTCTATGGCATGCCATGTGATTACCATAAAACTCGCATTTCAAAGTGCTTAGCGTTTTTGGGCGCTGCTCGTTAAGGCATGTGTGTGTGTGTGGGTTTGTGTTGGCGCCGCTGACGGAGGAGGCGAAAGTGACTTGAGATGTACGCTTATTATGTGGGTCATTAAAAGGGGTTGCGTAAATAAGCTTTACTTTTTTCAGAAACTATAAGTGTAATTGCTGATAATAACGGTATAGTATCATATAACGGGAATTACATATATGTGTGCATATTTAGTAAATATCTAAGTTGTGGAAAAAAAAATCAACCACAAATTTAAGAGTTTATATTTTTAAATGCATTAAAATGCGTGAAATAGAGTTGCCAATTTTAAAGAAAATTATTGTATTAAATTTTAATTTTAAAATCAATAGATTTAATTAATTAGTAGATTTTAATTTCAAAATAAATAAATTAAAAATTATTTTAAAATAAATAAATTTAAATTATTAATATCAATACTTCTTTATAATTTATTTCATCTATGGATTCTGAAAGTGAATTTTCGACACTTGATACAACATTGATAAGCGTTAATAATTCCATGATGATTCAATGAAGATTCGTTTCAAAAGGGATTTATTTCAAATAATTAAAGTGAAGATTTCTTAATGCAAGAGTGAATCCCAAACAATTTCAGACACCATATTAACTTCATTTGATGTAAGGTAATATGTAATAGGATTCGATCGCGTTGTTAGGAGCAAGTGATATTTTAGTGCAAACATTGTATTCTATAAAAGAAGTATATATTTAGTATATTTAATTTATATATAATGCTAAATGCATTTCGTTGTTTATGGTTAAAACAGCAATTTTAAATTGTACCTATTTTAACATCTCATTGTGAATAATTTTCTTCATTCCCGTTGAAAGAAATTTAAAATTTTGAGAAAAATTATTATGTAAAAATTTAGAGTAAATAGTAACTGAAAAATATTTTTTTATTTAAAAATTTGTTTTCATATAGAAAATTTTCCTAAACAAAAAAATAATACCTTTTGAATTTTTTTAGTAATTAAGCATTCTATTATAAGTTCTGTTTTACTAATAAAAAAATACTAATAAACCCACTTTTTTCACTTCTACAAATTTTTAGCCATAATCCCACTTAAGCTCCAACAACAATCCGCAAATAAAGTTCTTTTACTTATTGCAACATAGTACAAATAATTATATACCCCTTAATATACTCCCACTTAAGCAATTGCACACACACCTATATACCTCAAATATAAATGAAGATAAGCACAAATTCTGGCCAACAACAACTTGAGTTCCCAGTGACACGCCGGCTATGTGAATCCGTCCGTCTGTCTGTCTGTCTGCTCCCCCACTAAGTAACAAGTTGGACAAGTTTTTCTACTTGTCTACTTCACTACTAGTGAGTTGGCAGTCGAGAGATGAGAAGCTATGCAGTCTATGAGATATAGGCTTTTGTGACTTTTGCCGCTCGGCTTCTTTCACCTAGAGCGCAACACTGAAAATTGATTGCCAGCAATGGCAGAGCTTTCCATTCACTAGACTCGCACTTCTGATTTGTTTGCCTTTATTTTGCTGGTGAAATAAATAAACTTTTCTTTACAACTATTCACTTCAGTGGTGTGTGTGTGAGAAAACACATACTCATACATATCTGGGATAAATGTTGATCAACTATAGTTTGTATGCATGCATATATGTGTGTGAGTGTGTGCGTTTGCAGTTGTGTATTTCCTACCAATATTGCTTTTCATTTGTGATAAATGGATTGCTGGTAAAAGTTTTGCATGTCTGATTGGTGGACATATGTAAAACAAGAAAAACATTTACTTATCTGTGTTTAAGCTGCCAAAATAATTTAAATTAATTGATGGACTCAAAGGAATAAAAAAATATTTATAACTTAAGCATAGATTTATTTGTGAGGAAAACTTTCAATAAGGAAGGAAAGAAAAGTATTTCGCAAGGAGTTTTTGTCTTTCGGAAAGTTTTTATTGCATAATATAAATATTGAAGAGGGATTACACAGTTTTTTCTTTTCGAAATTAACCAATAACTATAAATTGTATTGAGATTAGTGTCTAAAGTATGAGCCTGAAGGCAATGAAAACTATTAATCAACTACAATCGCTTCCAAAATTATAGAATAGTAATTATGCGAAAAGCTTTCTTCCAAAAATCCCTTACATTACAGAGTAATCTTCAGAACAAAGTGTAGTTGTCTGGTCAGTTTTCTATTATCGGGTGAGTTAGCAAGCATACTTTTGACTTAATTAAATAATAATAATAATAAATGGTATACAAATGCCTTCTCTTCTAGATCTCTCCCATACGGTAGAGGCCTCCATTTTCATCAACTGGGACTTTTAGGACTAGACGCTTTCACACCGGCACTGATTTTGATCGAAAATTAATTAATTTATGCGATATTTACATTTCCTGACGCATAAAGTTCAATATTTATTTCGTGTGATCTTGCCCTCAATTACTCGAAGATCGTCCTGAGTACTATGCTTTCATAAAATATCTTACCTGAACAGTACAGTTCTTACACTGGAATTATCTTCTTGAGTATTCGATTGAAGAAATTGCACAGCAAAATTGTCCTGTCTGAAACCTCTCCCATTCCAAAGAGATTTCACAAGGCCGTGTAATTTTTTGCTGGAAATTTAAATTCGGTATGGCAGAGGAATTACGAAAGTCGGTTTCTGTAGGGTCTTTGCAGATTTGACGCATGCAATTAGGTCTCATCATTTCTTCGCCGAACTAAAAGTAAGTCACCAGATATTATTTTTCGTTTTTTTTTTTTGAATGAATTCGGTCGGCCCTGAAAACTTTATGGGGAACTTTCAGAACTTTCCAAGCATTTCAAGTTTTTCACATATTTCGGCATCTGTTTCCTTAGGCCCGTAAATACGCCTCTCTTAATTTTTCCACTTTAGGTGTCATCCCTAGTTTGCGATCGTTGGATGACAATATACATGCCAGGCCTGTACAGTTCGTATCGTTTATCTGAGTGGCATCCCTAATATATAATCCATAAGCTTTGTAGTTAGATCTAACCTTCAAAAGACATGTGTATAAAATGTCGGACAGAGTGATATTCGGGCACGATGCCAGGCAAGCAACAATCCGTTAGAACAATGTAAATGTAATCCACAGTATTCTCCAGCCAAAAGTCCCCAACAGTTTTGTTTTGTTATTTTTTTGTTCTCCGACCTCAAGGAAATGCTGGTTGGAAAGTAATTTAGTGACAATGATGTGAAGCAAAAGGTCAATCGCCTAACAAAAATCCTATCGATATCTGTAATCGGTAAAAATTTCTTTGAATAATAAATTCTAATTTTGACATGAAAAATGTGTCTTTCTTTAAAACGATACCACCTGTTATCCTCTGACTTTACTTCTAATAAATATGCTTAAAAATAGTAAACGATTTTTCTTATTTCTGAATGCGAGTCCTTGAGTGAATCCTGAAAAATGTACATCGATAATGAGTAAATATAATGCTCTTTACTCACACTGAATACTCTGAAATGAATCTAAGTTCATTGGGTTCTACTGGTTGTTTTAAAGGAGGAAAATATATTTCGATTAATTAATTATTGCTATGCATCTACTGATTAATAAGCTAACAGTAAATTAAGGTTCGACTCTTATGGTGAGTGCCTTTGGGCACCCTTTTGGCATGGAGTTTATGGTATTCCTATTCCACCCTCTTCCGAGAGCTCCAGTTGCAATTAGGTTAAAATGTGTTTAAGCTACAGTTAATTTTCTTAGTTTAAATTTAAATTACACCACTAAAAATTAAATGCATGCACGCCTTAATTAAATCATTACGAGGCAACCTCTTATGTATGTCAAGTGCCCATACAGACCGCTTCAGACCAACTTGCATTCAAGGGAGTTTTGCCTCAACGACGACTCAAGTACGACAAAATGCTGGCAATAAGCTCGTTACGCAGCTGACTAGATACGGTTACTTTATTTTGAAAACTCAATTTGCTTGCGCTAAACTGAGTGCTGAAGAAGTGAAAGTAGATTAGATGCAAGAAATCAAGCAAATCTAGTTTTGGCATTTTTAGCATTTTGTAGCTTGGAAGCGTGGCAGTTGCGCTCATTTGCTAACGTTGCCACAGTGCGCCAACACCGACCCCCCGTGCGTCACTGATCTGGCACTTCACAGGCAACTCTTACGGCGGGATGCACACACACACTCACTCAGCTTATGCAAATTCATAAATGTGTGTATGTGTGCGCGCATGCACTTCGCCGCCTGTGCGTGTGTGTGTGTGTGTTGCCTGCATTGGCTGGCTGCGCAAGTGTGCGTGTAATTTCATTACACGACAGCAAATTACTCGCCTTAACAAATGGCCTGATTGCGCATATTTTTCAGCTGTTGCTTGGCGTTTTTTCGGCCGCGCGCGTGTGGAGGCATGTGGCAGCAAGGCGGAAGCAGCAGGCAGGAGCTGACGTACGAAAAGCTGAGACGAATATGTGCAAGCAGTAGAAATGGTAATAAATTTTTATTGTCGCTGCTGTTTGTTTTTTTTTTCTAATACCGTTACTGCTGCCACAGCAGTTATGTTGTAGCAGTTGTTGGTGTGTTTGTTGTTGTTGCTGTTGGCAGCCAAGTGAAGGCATTCGCAAATTATTCAAACATGTTTCCACCTCTTTAATTTGCAAATTCAATTTGTCCACTTCAGTTTGCTCGCTTTGCGCGCGTATAGTAGGGTTGCAACAACAAAAACAACAACAACGACAGCAAGAATTTACAAAAACGCTAGCTACTGCCGAGGAGTCGTGTGTATTCTTCAAATATATTTGCTAGCAGGGAAAGGTTACCCTTGCCGCTTGCCCCAACCGTGCAACGCTCCGTGCAACACTGCTCATCCACTTCACTGCACTGAATTTGCAACTCACTCAACGCTCAAAACTGCTGGCGAGAATTGAAGCGCAAACTGTTATATTTGCACACACACACACACATTTACTTTGTTGCACACACACACTCTCGCACACACACCAGCGCATACTTTGTTGCGGCGCACCGCCAAGGGAGCCTCGAGGCAGCAGGCAGAGTTTGGGTTTTTGCTCTTGCTTTGTTTTTATAATATTAAGGAGTGGATAGTAAGATCGCTGGTTAGCAAGAAAAATGCTGCACTTAGCCCTTTGGCAATGCCACTAAAACAAACCAATGCACACGCATAAACGGCGTTAAATGAATTTGGTGGAAGAACGTGGAAGAAAAAGTAAAGAAGAAGTAGTTGTTTGTCATATGAGTGTGAAGAAGAGAAGGGTATGGACAGTGGAGCACACTGCAACATGCACCACCGGCTGTGGCAGTTTTCGACGCAACGAGCGGAAATTCTGCTTCGGACCAGTGAATATGCAAAGGCGTTGTGATAAGACAAGCAGTGCAAGTAAGGACGATATTGGACGAAGAATAAATATTGCAGAAAAACTATTAAAATAATATTTCGAAAGAAATACACATCTCTTGCACAATAACAGCACTCTTCTCTCTAACATCTCTTAATAACATCTCTTAAATACAGCACTCTTAAAGCGACGAAAAACCGATTGAAAAAATGTCGGAATCGGATTCCAAATGAACTTGCTTAATTTTAGTGACCGCCTTATACTTCGCTCCCAAATTTCGTTGGGTGCTCTCAATAATTTTCTAAACTCGCATTACGAGCCAGAGAAGGCATAATTCCGTTATACGAGCGATATTCGTGGTCGACGAAAACTTGCGAGGAGTACAAAAAAAAAAATTTGTGCTGTCGCCGCTTTGCAGGTAGTCACAAACTTCTGAAAAGTGTCTTATCTAATAGGTCTCCCATTATCCTCCACCCATAATATGTACTGCAAATGAAAACCACGAGAGGTGAAAGTTTCAAACGGATATCAAAATTTTGGCGAAGCCCAATGAAAACCAAGAGTATCCTGTTATTCCAGCTTTCAAGAAAAGAATTGTCTGAAAGCTTTCACAGGATCTGTACCTGAAAGCTTCATAAATAATATTAAAAAAGTAGCTAATGGCTACTTGAAACGAAAATTTTACTCGACAACAAATTTATAACGACAAAATTATTCCTACGGACCCTGATTTTTATATGGGCAAGGAGTTTTAACTTGGCAGCGATCCTCCATGTAGAATTTAATATTTTTAAATCCATCCTTTTTAAATCCATACAACAGTAAAAAATTTTTGATAGTGGATTTTAACTTGCTTGTATCACTGAAAGCTACTAAGAATGCTATCTATGGAAGAGAAATTTGAAATTTGATTCCGAAATCCTCCACACTTAAAATTAGTATTTTATTAATATAAATAAAAGGAATAATTTCTGCTAGCGTTCACCAAGCTCCACTTGCCTCAAAAATATTCGCTAAGCCAGCATATCTGCTAGCGACTAATAAACCTTTAGATATGTATCTACATGAATGTACATATGTACAAGTACAACAATAAAGTGTGCTAACTAAGTTCCGCCGGGCGAATGAAATTAAATATACCGGAAACTGTAGTAAATTCTCATTTATGTCTAAGTCAACTTTACCACTTTGTATTCGCGACTGCGCTTCCAATTGCTAACTGCCGGCTATGTCTGTGGTCACATGACCTGCTGCTGCTCCTGTTGCCCCGGCGTGTGAGCGACCCTGCGCGTTTGTGTCATGCCAGTTTGGAGTTTTTGGCTGCCTTCAGCTATTTGGCGCTTCGAAAGCAAACCTCACACACCTCACACACATGCAAATGTTTAATGTCAGCTTTTTATATTTTTAATTGAAACGCCGAAATTCGTGGCTCGTCCAATGCGTACTTGTCTGACTAACCGGCTTCCCTTGCTGTCTAAACATCTGAGAGCGAGCGTGCATTTATGTGTGCCTTTATATAAAATGGAGTTACGAAATGTAGGCGAAAAGTCGAGGTAAAAACGACATAGAAAAATATAGCACTGCATTTGGACCTATACCCGATATGTAAGTAAGACCTTTCCTTGCAAAGCTCCGAGTATGTATAAATTTTATATTCTTTATTTCAACTATATGGAAATCAGGTATCTGTAAAAAGCTCCAAAGCTCTGTAACAGATAACAAACTGAAAACCATCCTAAACCATTGAATTCAATAGTAAGCTTTCAGAAACTCAAATGTTAATTCTCGTGATTTATATTCTTCTCGATCTATAGTAATGCTGCTGCTATATAGACTTAGCCCTTAAACAATTTAATTATAACTAGGTTTCTCATCTGAATTCAATCTTGAGCAAGTCTCAAATCATAAAATGCAGTTAAAATTATTTAATAGGCAACGTGGGTAGTTGTAGACCCTTGCATTTGATCGCAGATATATTGACTTGTTCAAGGTCAGATCAATTATAAGAGAGAGGATTTCCAAAGCGGGTATTTATAGATCGATTACGAACTGACTGTTGCTATGTAATGTTGGCTCAGGGTATTTTGGGCAGTCGTTTCAGCATATGTACATTGGCTTAAATAAAGCTCCGAAAAATATTGACAACTTCTGCGTATATACTACTTAAGACATTGTGGTATCGAAAATAGTAATTGATGCAACAGACGAGTTAGCACAGAGAGCGATCTTCATTTATTTTGTATCTCTGACCGCAGAACAGAAGATAGTCAACGGAAAGCTGTTGATAGCTGCTAATTATTCGACAACAAAAACCTACTGTAGTTATTGTAACAACATTCTCTAATACCAATTTCTAATACAAAGTCGTGCGGGTTACGTCAACCCGACTGCCCGTTGAGAAACATTTGAGAACGGTGGCTTACGTTCTTAAAAATATCTCCTTCCGATTCTTCTTCCGCAACATTTTGTTATCAAATGGCTTGACGAAGAGACATTAGAGGGCCTCTCTGTACTCGTTATTGTCAGCTGGAAACGGTTGTTAGGGACTTCGGTCCGGGACAGATGACCTCTGGAACTCTCAGAGCCAAGCATTTTTTGTGGCAGGAAAATGAAATTAAAAAAGCAGGTTGTAAAACGACCTAAAAATTAACTTTTCAGCTCGTCTAGTAAGTAGTTCCTAAAGTGAAAATATTAGGCTGAACTCATAAAGAAAGTTTCAAGCTTCCTTGATAACGTGACCTTTGTAACTAAACAGATTTGTAAGATTTTCCAGATTTTCTTTCTACCAATATCCGTCTATTGCATCATGTTATATGCAGAAATACTTCCGACAAGAGATTGTAACGAGCTTACCGCAAATTTTGCATTTTATCCGTCGTCGTGTACCTGCTTAGGCGGTTCAGAAGAGGTCTGTTAGAAGTTAGAAAGGAAGCTCCAATACGTCTCGTTTAAAATCTGTTTTAAACTGTGAGTGTCGAAAATTGACCTTCTCAACTTTTATCCCCTTTTTGGCTTCTCTTCTTCTTCTCTACATTATGTTAACCCCCTCCCAGCTGGACATTGTAATGCACCACGTTATATTGTGGTTTTGCTACATGTGGCAAGAAGTGAAATAAATGCGTGTGCACACGCTTTCTGATATCACTTTCAACACATACTTACATGCACATACATATGTACATAAAATACACATACAACTATATATGTACTAGTGTATGGATGCATATGCATGTGGACAAAGTTGTAGATATATATTTTTGGTTAGTAACCGCGTATAGCTTTTACTTGTTTCGTATGTATGTATATGTCTGTGTGTGTGTGTGTGTGTTTGTGAGTGGCAGCATAAACATTTGCAAGCGCATAAAAGGAGATCATGAATAAATGCATGAAATTTTTGTAAAGTGCTGCGTGAGCAACATATGAATTATGATGTGGCACCAACACATATACAGACAAATACAACGCTACTGCATATACATACATACATATATACATATGCACACATAAACCAGATAAGCACAGCGCGCTGCAAGTGCCACACACTCGCTTGTATGCGGTCCATATTGCACCATGCAACACGCGGCATGCGGCAATATAACCATGGCTATTGCTGCCACCATCACTGCTGTGGCTAAATATATGTATGAAAATAAAATAAAATAAAATTTACGGCGCTGAATGAAATAAAATGCCGGCAATATGAGCAGTCAGCCGCCTCTGTGAGGAAGTGTATGTGCGTGAGTGTGTGTGGCAAAATTGTTGGTTATTGCCACTGTGGCGCAACGTGCGACCGCGTTGCAAGAATGTGACAACTTGTCGACTAAGTTGGGGAAAATGGATGGCGCGCGCTTTTGATAGGAATCTGTGCAACTCGCGCGCGCGGCAGGGGTCAGGTGTCACGAGTCATGAGTCACGCTCTCTCACGACTAGTGTCAGTATGTGTGTAAGTGTGGCGCTTGCAATCGCTCCACTTTTTGATTGCACAATATTTGGGTTCTAGGTCAGTTGGGTTCCTCTGCTGCTTCGGAGCCGCTTGCAATTGCCGCGTCACCAAATTTAGTTTTACCGCTTGGTTTGCTGAATTATGCCTTGCGCCCCCTCGCGCTCCATGCCGGTCACGCGTACCATTTTCCAGTCATTCATAATTCAAATACGAACAAACCGCCATGCATGATTTCGTTTCGCCGCCAACAGCACGTGGACGCTTCAACTTTCTTTCTACTTATTTTTTTACTGTTATTTGCTCATCCGCCGAAGAATTCGGGAAAGTTAAAGTGAGCGTGTAAACGTGACTTAAGTGATCTTCGGAGTAACTTCCCACACAAATTTCAGTTTTTTTTTTGTTGCCTTTCATACCTTTTGTTGGGGCGTTGACATTAATCGCTGCGGTTGCGACTTCAATAATTAGCAGCGTTTGTGTGCACTTTGTAATTGCTGTTTGCAGTTCCTCCGCGCTTTGAGTGAAATTAGCATGGTGCAGAGATTCACTTTCTGCCAACACTCTTTCGCCTAACGGCTTTTTTTTTTGACCTTTCGTGTAAGGTCATCGAGGAAATAAGGTTTAAGTCTTTCCATTAATTTATTGCATATTTATTTACCATTGGAACCTCGGAATGTAATGAGCCAGTGAAGGCTAGATAGAAGCTATTATAAACCTATATAAAGAGGGTGCTCGAGAAATTTTCTTTCGGAAAACTGTTTGAAATCCAAACAATTTACGACCGATGTAGAACAAAGTTCAGCTATTTATTTCTGTTTGAGAGGAAAGGAGATTCCATAGTTCGGATCATTAGTTGTAAAATCTGCGAAAACCTATATTTACAATAATCAATAAACTATCCCTTCTCAAGAGTTGCAAGCAATCTCAAATTTTACAGAAACATCGAACGAGCCTTTACAGACGAATTCTTCATTCAACCGCCCTTATTATGTCTAGGGAAGACTTCTACGGATCTATATTTTTCAACATAAATCAAAGAAATGAAGCTGTCTACTCAAATGAGATTTTTGAGACGAGGGGTAATGATCTGTCGATAAGTGAGGAACAGACCTTCTAGAAGTACTACTATTCAGAGAGAGGAGAGAAAGAGACATATGAGAAACAAATACGAGCAGAAACAGCTAATGGTAGATTACATCATCGGATTACAGTAAGCACTTGTCACATATGGAATTGAAGTTCGATCAAGCTTCCAGCAGATATATATTTGGCACAAATATTTTTGATACACTAGTTGAGATTGGATAATAATGGAAGCTCGTATGTTGTACCTACTAGAAGGTAGCAAATTCTTGAAAAAAAACATATGAGATGTCTTTCTAATATTTACAGTCAATCTACAGATGACATATAAGATTCAATAAGATTCGAAGCTTCATAGTGCCTAGAGGTATATTTGAATTTAATTGACTTCTGAAAAGCGCATTGGAGTATTGTACCGAAATGTATTTATTTTAACGAATGTACTGTTCGTGGCAGTGTTTTGAACGGCAGGAATTAGATTAGGTTTCCAATCATTGATAACTGCATAAATTTTCGAAAGGTTTCATAGAAATAATCCTTGATCTGGTATATCTGCCATCTGAAAATAAAAATCTTCGGAAAAGCTTAATACATTTTCTCTCTTTGTATCACTCTCAAACTTATAGTCTCGATACCAGCTGATTTTCTGCTTATGCTGTCTGCTATCAACAGTTGATAGCTTCTACGTACTTGACCGGCAAGTTAATTTAACCATTTGAACTCGAACTTCAGTCCAAAGCGAAATAGAAAACCACGGACAAGCATCAGCTGAAAGCGAATGGCAAAGGGAAAATTGAGACATGACAGCAATAACAACAACAGCAACAGTGTGTATCCAGTGTGCGTTGAGAATTTGATTGCAAGAACGAGAGCGAAAGCGTCGCGGCGTAAATGTGGTAAATTTTTAATAACTTCCTGAGCAACTCTGCCACTTGCCAGCCGTTAGTCGCCGAACGGTCCGGCAGCCGAGCAACGTTTTTATGCAGACAATCTGCTGGACATGTTCGCCTAATGTAAATGTTAATTAATTTTTTCCGCCCTCCAGTCAGCCGCGCGAACTAAATGGTTGTGTAATGGAAGTTGAGTAATTGCTGGCAATGTAATTACTTGTATAAATTACTCGGACTTTCTCTTTCCTCTGTACCTTCGTTATTGTGTCTTTTTGTGCGAATTGATAGTGGAGGTTATTCCTTATCGAATAACTTAGTGATAATAAAGTGTGGATAATTATTGTCGGAACGGGAAGTTCGAAGCCCATTTCAAGACGTTATAAATGGCAGGAAACTGTGCAGGCATAGAACTGAATAGAATTTTATGAGAGATTTTCTTTCAGATAATATAATGAAATACAATATATGAGATGTATTGAGCTCATCGAGCAATTCTTCTAATTAAAATTACACTTAGTTGCTTCGTTCTGGAACACAGACGAAACAGAGCTATACCAAAAAATATTATTTTCTTTTATCGAATCAGGTTAAAAATCTTAGGCACCAAAATATGTGTCGGGCAGTGATGTGCATATGTTTTAGATTTAATTCCTACGGTTTCTTTCATTTTGCAAGAATCAAAGGTTTTTAGGACCGATCTCATCAGTTTCTGCCACAAAATCACGACAGCTCAACAGCATTTTAGCAATAGGCCACATTACGATCGGTAAAATATTCGCATTTAATTGAATTAAATTTCATTAAGGAATCTGATTGAGAGATATTTTCGGTATAAAGTTATGCTTAGGCACTAAGGCCTTCATATTCGGTTTCTGAACACATGTAAAGGAGTAGTCCACCTTTGACCATTTTGTCATGGGATATCAATAACCTTTTGCGATCTTAAAGATCCTTAGGCACGTTAATAAACCTTTTCGGTGTTAAGGGCCCTTAGCGAGGTCACTAAACTTTTGCGAGGTCAAAGACCCTCAGCGAGATTTTACACAGACCTCGCTTTGGCCTCGTTGCAAAATACCAAATACCAATCGGTGATCTCTAGAGGCGAAACAGTCAGACTAAGATCTGATTTAGTGCGTTAAGGATCTCCACTGGCACTAATCGTGAATCATATGGCTTTTGACATATTAAGAGTAATTTATTGCTAGCTTTGCAATTGAATTTGTGCTTTAATATTTTTAGAACTTTTGACTAAGGACCTTTATTTACTTACTTTCATATAAACATACCTATTACCACAGCTGTGGGGCATCCGTAGCAACAGCACCCAACTGCAAGCTCTCGAGTTAAACTAGCTCCAAAATATACCAATTCCCTGTGTGCGAACATGACATTCTTTCTAAGGTGAAGAAAGTGTGAGAAACGTGCCTTTGGCACGATGCAAGCAACCGCAGTTTCGTACATGCATACATACATACATACATACATATAACTCGAAGATGCCACTACGCTTGCAGCAGGTGCACGCACGCACACACACATATTCATATACACACAAACGTACATTCACAGTTCTCCTGGAATGCCTTTTATAGACATCCTTTCGCACTGACATTCTTTAACTATCTCCTTCAACTGTTGCGTGCCGGTGCGTGTGTGTGCATGAATACGTGCGTTCCACGCATGAGTAACGGTTCATATTTTACACAAACACATTTATTATACATTTATGTGGTGCTATTCTCGTTGCGGATGAAAATTCAATCAGTGGCAGGAATGCAATACAACAGGCGGATCCTACGCGAGCTCTCAAACTGCTGCTCACCTCACTTTACCTTCCCCCCTTCTTCATTGACGCTGTTGAATGGGCTTAACTAAGCTCACATGGATGTTTAATGTGATATCTTGAGTAGGAGTGTATTGGCAGCATTAAATTTGTGCAATTTCTTCACCCTACAACCGGTTGCATACAACTCACACACATACACGCACACCCGCAATCATGTTATTAAACTTTTATGTGGGCGTTCTGCCCGAAATCGTGATAAACTTTAACCTCGCAGATTTATACGATTTGCTGTTGACTAGAATTATTGGAGTTATATTTTTATTGGGATTATTGATTTAAGTGTGATATAATCAAGTGGCATCTATGGTGATTCTCTTGGCAAAGTTTTAAGGCAATAAAATTGCAATGAATGGATTTAAAAGATAAGTAGAAGGAGTATTTTAAATGTATCTATTTATATTTTGCCAAGCTTAATTGATTGTGGGGGCTAAAAACGTTTCATTTTATATCGGGAATTTGTAGATGCCTTTTTCTGTTTCAATACCTGTCAAAAATATGGCCTTAGATGTAACAGTCACTTAAATACATGGTGATAGCCTTTCCCCCTACCTTTTGCCGATGAATTTTGATCAGATTAGGCTACTATTGAGGACTTAACCGTTAAAATTTTCTTTAGTGAATATTTCTTTTCGATCAAGCTTACTCTATATTACTCCTCTACGGAGATGGAAATTTGTTGGAAATCCCATTTTAACATCGAAGGCCAATTTTGATTATTATCTTATATTTTATATCTTTTTCTTATCTTTTTATTTCTTCGAGCATGTGCGGAATCTCTGTTTCGTATTCGTCAAGCTATGATAGAATCTTGATTTTTCACACCGCGTTGTTTTTAATGCTCTCTTTCACTTTAGAAATTGGTAGCCAGAAAGAGAGAAAAGAAAGAAATGAGATATTGGGCTCCACAAAAAATACACTCACCATTAATAGCTGCCTCCCGTGCTTTTTAGAAGGACAAGCTTGCCCGAAACCACTAATTCAAGTTCAGCTAATCTGAATTTGCGGTTTACAGTGTATCCTGTTGAGTGCTTCGCTGTGACGGAAAATAAACTTGTTATACAAAAAATATCTATATTAACATTAATTCAATCAATGGTTAGTCCTGCAGAAATTTTTGGCCAAGAATTGAAGATATAGCCTGGGTTCATGGTTTATTAGTTCCAGCAGAATGGCAGTCTTGCAAGCCATTATAAAATCATTATACAATTATTAACCATTATACAATTTGAATACCAATTTCGGAGAATGTATTATGATTCATATTGGCGATATCCATGAGGAAGCTCGGAACTCTGTTGTTATTGTATAGAAATTGCAATTCTTTAGGGTTATTTAAGCGAAGATTGTTCAAGTATCTGCTCACTCAGAGACATAAACCTTCTGAAATGTACTGAAAAACCAAGTGAACAACACTCAGGATAAGAGCTGAGTGAAGGTCACAGAGGGAATGTGCTCGAAAATAGATGTCTCTCTAGTATGCTGAAGACATCTTTGTCAAACGACAAGGTCTACAAAATCACGTTCATATTCTCTCCACGTTTGGGTCGATTAAAAGGACTTCTCCTTCAAAGCAAATCTATTGCTGTACTTCATATATTTAAGTGACGAAAAAAAGCAAATGATCAAACCTCTGTATTTCAGAAAGAAAAAAAGGCCAGCATACATTCCAAAAGCGATTTAAATTGCATTTAATAAACTGTTATTGCTGCCACTTATTAAGAATGACTTAAAAATACAACCTGAAATATTCGAGAGCCGGCGCTCAGTCCAATTAATTGAAATGGAACACAGCTGTTTGTAGATTTTCCACAATCTCAATAATTTTTATTTATTTAATTTATTACTATATATAAGTATGTATTGTAGTTCAGCGGTACTTTTCATATGCACACATGGCATAATTTACAACAAAAAATATGTTTTGCAATTCATGTAAATTAATATGCTTTTACGAGTTAATACTTCCTTTTTTTATTCTGATTCTATTTAATTTTTTTTTTTTAATGTTTTTGTATTATTATATTTATTTAGCAGATTTTTACAATTTATTTGCAAATTCGAATATATCTAAATGCAATTTTTTTTCATGTGACATGCCATCGTGTTCGTATTTTTTAGTTTCAGTATATTTTTATTCATACACGTAGTACTATTTTTATGTCTGTATACTTATTTGGTATTTACCGTATATTTTTTGTTGCTTTTTGGTAGTTAGAGTAGTAATAATTACAATAAGTACAATAATTGGCTCAAGGGACATTCATCTACGCACAGGTGAACGTTTGTTTGCTGTACAAAAGTACAGTTACATATGTGTCTGCACATATATATTAATGTGTGTCTATGCTTGTGCGCTTATTTGTTGGTATTAGTTGGTATTTGTTAGTAAAAAAAATGCAACACACGCAAGCATATTAAACGGTTTAGTAATCTGCTACTGCCAAAAATACATACTTTCATATTTTTCTATGCACAAGCCTATAACGGTTCTATATTTACATTACATACAATCATAGTTGGACATTCGCATGTGTATGTACTCGTTTGCACTCGCATGTTCTTTTAATGAAATTTGCATGCAACTAGCATTTAGTGGTGTATTTAATTGTACAGTTTACTTTTATTTACTTGTGGCAACCATAAATGGTTTGTGTTAATTATTTTATGCCGTTTTATGCCGCCTAACGTATGCGCTTAATTTAGTTTGCGGTATTCAAATATGAAATTATAGATATTTGCTATTTTTTTCTACACTTTATTATGCATTACTTTTTCATTACATTCCCCAATCAGTACATAAGATATGTATTTTAATATTCAATTAATTGTTGTGCCAGAAAATTATGTGAAAATAATTAAGTAATATATGCTTTAATTACATTGTGTGTAGAATGTTCTGAATGGTTTACACAAATATTATACTTTCGGGTATACAGAGTGTGTGGCAGGCATGATATTTTCAAAACATGCGCCAAAATGTATGCTAGGTAAAATTTCATAAAAGATAGTGCTGCCTATATTGAGACGAATAAGTATAAAATTTAATGAATTTATAGTCGTATTTTGAATTTTGTCTTTATATTAAGTAACTTCATTCAATAACCGACCAAATTCGAAAATTAATGTGTCTATAGTCTAGTCTACATTTATGCGGACATAATATTGTGACACTAAATATACTGAATACATAACCGTGTTTTATTTGAACATAACGATATTTGAAATGACAAAGTATAACAAATTTATGCTCATTACTTAAAATTAAATAATCATTTCTTGGTATGAACATGAAGTACTTAAAATCGTTATTGAATGCCTTTAAAGCCAAATTTATTACTATTGCCTGGTAATGAGTACTTTGAAGGAGTGCCGAGTACTTATTCATATCGATACAAAATAATTTGAATGAATAGTAAATTTTTCTACTCCATATTGAACAGAAATTTAGATATATTAGAGCTACGTTTATATCAGAATCTATTGAGTTTCTTCCGAGGAATTTTTTCCATTTCGAATCTTAGTCAATATTATGTTCAAAAAGCTTATAGCCAAGCATTTCTTCCAATATTATTGCAAATTGGTACTGAATTGGTATACAGACTATTGAGGCTGCAAACATTGTGCAATTGCGAGTGATAAAGTGAGTATTGAAACCATATATAAGACGAAAGAGCACTGGCTAAGGCGCTGTAATTCGATTGTGAGCTAACTCGCTATTTAGCTTTAGTTTCTGAAAATCATGTTCTCAGCATACTGTGTTTATGGCTTATTGTGATTCACCAAAAAGATAAAACAACTGCGAATGCTGACTGCCGACTCTTCTTTTCGGAATCATTTGTAAAATATTTACTTTTGTGTTCATTTTTGGACTAAAAATTGATTGAATTGATTTATTTTTATTCCGATATGCCCATATATGACAAAGAAAGCTAAACTTCTAGTCTAAGTAAATACTAAGAAAGTTAAATAAAATACTTGGAAAGATTATTTGTTGAACGTAATCAGAATATTGTGTTCATATACGAGTATTTTTAGTTTTCTCTCTTCACTATATATTTTTATAACATTGTGCTACAAGCCTAAAGACTCAGTTTTTAAGATTATGTGTTTAATTTGTATGTAGACAGTTTTTTTAGACTTATTTCAAAATTATTTTAAAGACTTATAAAATTTTCATTTAAACTCGAAATTTGATATGATTTTCCTTATTGAAAAAAAAATGGAGTAAAATTATAATTGGTCTTGTAAAGCATATGAATTGCTAAGACCTTTTCAATTATGGTTCACCCTGTATACTTTCTATATGATTTTTTTCATTCTTCACTTTTTGCTCTTTAACTCCTGCAATTCCTATTATATATATATTTACGCATACTAACCCTATTCCATAACTATTCAACTTAATTTGTAGCTCAGAGTTCAGGAGGAGAGCATTTTCTTATCTAATTACAGTTGGCTGCTCACATTCGCTCAAAATATCTCACATTCTTTATGCTTGATGTGATTTATGTATTAGCAGTTGGCAAAGGACAAAGCATTTCGTTTTTTTTTTTTGTTTTTCGATGTGACGTTTACATTTACTTTTTAACCATGTTCTTAAGAATTTGTAATAATTGCTGTAAAGTGTACTTTGTTGTGGTTTTTCCTAATTGATATGTACAAAAGTTCGTTCGGTTTTAAATTGACTAAATTTTTTTCTAGTGAATAGTTGCTTAATTCATATTTTTTAATTTTTTAATTTTTTTAATTTCGTAATTGTTTTTTAGTTTTTTAATAACTTACATTTATCGCTTCTGAGTAAAATTTAGTTTTCAATGCATACATATTTAAATCAATTTTTTATAATTAATATAATTATATAGTAATATGTCAGCTGTATTTACTTAATTATTTACATTAATTTTTTTGATATTTTAATTTTAAATATTTAAAAAAAAAATAATAATTTTTAAAATAATTAATATATTAATATTTATTTTACTTTAATATTGTTTTATTTTAATTATTTATTTATTTCATAGCTTTTTTCAGAATTCATGTAGTATATACAGCGTTTATCTGAATAATTTGTATCACTGTAGGCACTGTTAAATTACAAAAAAATTTATTTAATTGCCTATTGATAGTTTACAGTTACAACAAATGAGCAACATTTTTACAGAATTTGTATAATTGTCTCTCTTGTAATACATATTTGCTCTCATTCCTATTTTTGATGAGTGAAAGAGTTTAAAAAAAAAGAAATAACCTTCATATATTTCGCTAGATTTGGATTGAGTGAGGTTATGAACGCTTAATTGGGTACTCTCATCTTTATTTTACTTTTCTCTCATTAGCCCTCTTGAAAGGGAATAGGTTTTGTTTGGTCATATCAATTTGGAAGCACATATACCTTTACTCATACCTCTGGCAATTTGTGGGTTAATGTTTCAAGAAATGCAGATCCTAACAGTTAATGGCAGTTATTTTTGACTATTAGCAATACGTTTTTTAGGGTCGTTATAAATACATATTTACATACATTTATAAATTAGTTTCACTGTTATTTTTAATTGACGGTGTTTCTTGTCCACATTGTAACGAATGCGATTTTTGCGGAAGGTAAGTATGTATGAAAGGGTATCTAGAATAATGTATAGGCTATAATTATTGATTTTTGAATTTCGAGTGGCTTTGCTGTAGGTTTATTTTTATATTTGTATAATATATTATAGATTTCGGCTCAATTATTTATATACATCATGCTTCTAGTTGTATGTTTGTCACAACAAACCTTGGGATGTATGCATATTTGCTATCTCTTTTAGTTGTATTGAGCATTATTTTACATTTCTTTGGCATATTTTGGCTTCAAATTTTGACTGGAGATGTCATTAAATTTTCGGCTAGTTTACTGCCTAGCTCAGTGTTATTTAATTTTGGAAAAATAAATAAATGCATTTTTAAATGCACAAACATATTTCTAAAAAAAAGTTTAATAAGAATTCTTCCAGAATAATATTTATAAAAATTTATACGTATGCTTACAACTAAAAACTAGTTTTTCTTAAGTCAAACCCATGAATTTTTTTAAATAAATTTTAATGTATTTTATACTGAAATTAAAAGTAATTTTGGTAAAAATGAAATTTGGGAATTGAAAAAAGAACGAAACAAATTATTTTTAAAACTTGTGTTGTCTACTTAGCTTATGTTAAATAAGTGCTTAAAGAGTAATAATTTTATAATTACGCCTTTTAAATACATAAGTTTTTATTAAAAAGCACTGTTTTTGCTAAAATAAGATTCAAAGGAAAATATCAAAGAACGAAAACTTTAAACTTTAAAACTTTTAACTTTAAAGTTGATCTCAAATTTTATAGGAATATAAATCCATATGTTAAAAGAGAAGAAAAAAGGAGAGAGTTTAGATACCGAAAATCAAAATGTTCGCAAAATGTCCAATCAACAATTGGAAAATTCTTCCAAATCCATCCAGAAGCAATATAATAGTATCAGGAAATTAAACAAAAATGAGCTTGAAGAATTACCGAAATAAACCAACGGCACCTGGAGTCTCAAAATTGGGAAAAAATTTCGATTTTATTTCAAAACATTTTCAGAGTAATATAAAAAGGACGGATATAATTCAAAAACATTTCAAAAAATTTTAAAAAAGAGTCGAAAAACAACTCCATTCCCCTCGTTTCGATTCTCCTAAGAGCTATTTATTTTCTCTATTCATCAATTTCTGCACATAAGGTTAATTTTTTCAATTTAAAATATAATCAGTTATAGCGTGAACTTGGAGTGAAGAGTACTCAAATTTCAACTGTGAGCCCTTTCGAGCTCTTTCGCTGATATTTCCAGTAAGACTTTATTGTTTTTGTTACTTTTCTTGAATTAATAATTTTAATTAGGTGATACCTAATTACCTGATACCTCTACCTACAAATTCGTTTAATAGTGATAACTTGACTTTGGCACCATCTATTGTGGTTTCAATATTATATACCCATAACTGTAGGCGGAAATGTATTTTTTACGTATTTTATTTTTTTTTTTAATTCTTATTAACTAGGACACCTCTTTAATTACTTATTTGAATCGAGAGGCGTGTGCGTTTTGCACTTTCTTTATCAAGCTACAACATATTCGTAGAAAAATGTAAAATTTTTATTTTAAATTGCTTCAGTACACTCACTTGAAAGGAGTAGTACTGCCTGCTCTTTAATCAATTTTGAAATTGTTGAACATCCACAGAGATACTCCTTTTATGTGTATTAAAACAAATTCAATGAATTCTCAATAAAAAAATAAAATTGACGCCAATTGAAGCAAACAAGTAAATAGGCAAACGGCACGCATGCACACAGCCGCCTTACTCGGGCGAGTGGATGACAAACAGCACAGAAAATTTTTATGAAAATAAAAGCGAAACCGGGGAGGGGTAGAGGGAGAACTATGGCAAAGCTGCTTGGTTGAGTGGAAATAAGAAGAGAAGAAAGGAGCGGTTCAGGTAACAGACGCACTTAGCTCGAAAGATATGGACTTAATACGAATCGATGTAGGTACAATATGTATAAAATCTATGTGAAGTGTGGTTTTAACTGTGGTAACCCAGGGGAGGACTCGTTGGTGTCTTTCCCGTTGAGTACGGAGGTTTAAGACTGCTGGAATTGGTCTGAAAATAATTTCATTTATTGGGAGCGAATTTGTTGGTGAAATTGATAATATTACAAACTTGTGTTTAGAGAGAGAGAGAGAGAGAGAGAGAGTGAGTGAGAGAAAAAGGGAAATAGCATAAGGAAATTTGATTTCCAGTGAAATTAAAACATTTTCAACATTGTTCTCAGGCCTTCCATTTAATTCACAAAAAAATATTACGCAAGTATTTTGTAAATACCATTTTGGTAGCGTTGCCATATAGCAAAAAATATATACTTAAAATAACTAATAAACAAGTTTATTAAATACGTAAACTATTTATGCAAAAGCTTACTACCCTGTTAAACCATCCCAAATTATAAACATAAGTATATAATTTTTTTTATTAATTTGATATTTTTTTATATATTATGCGAATGTTCTCGCTAAGATAACAGGAAATAGATAATATTAAAGTGCTTAGCCAAGGGATTTTTTTTGAAATATGGCAACTCTTCATGTCAAAAGTGTGTGTGTTAATGGACTTACTTAAACACTATTTTTGACAAAATATAGGGACGCTATATAAATAATTTCAATTATAGGGTTACCAGTGTTTCTCTAAATAAATGTTTCGCAATGTATGAAATATAGATGAAGGTAAATTAAATATAAATCTTTCAACAACATTATAAAAAGTTTTTGAATAGAACTATTTATAATAGCAATCTAATAATAAATTTAAGGTTGTCACCAAGGTATAAATAAAAATTTCCTATTAATAGGCATTTTATAAATTAATTCAAAGCTAGTAACTAATTATACATGATTTAAAAAATGTTTATTTGGTATTTATCTAAAATTTTGCGAACCAAAATAAAGCAGCTGAACTAAACTGGCCCCATATTTCATGAATTACTAAAAACTGTACACGCATATTTCTGAGCGAAACCAGACTAAATACATTACTTTTGGTTTTTACCAGTTTTTAGCTTCTGTCAACCCGGTTTCTTTTCCCATTAATATCTTTCTTTTATACCATGTTCTACCGGATATATGTATTTTGCAACACGTATGTATTTGCCATACATATATGTGCACTAAAGGTGGATAGATTGCGGTTGAAAGTGAAAAGTCGACAAGGTGAATCGCCTGGCAATTTTGGCTGACTTACTCACTAGCCGGCTTAGCAGCTGGGTATCATCAAGCTGTTTCGAGTTGAGCCGACCGCAGGATGTCTGCTCGAAATGTCGGCTTGTTGGTGGCTGTCAACGGCAGTTTGCTATATGCGCAGCACATAGAACTACTGCACCGACTCACTGCACAAACAACAACAGTATAATTCTTCATACCTTCGTACACCCTCTCGCTCTCTCTCTACGTTCTGCGACTTTTATGACTTACTCTTCGATAACTGCAGATCAAAATGGAATTTATGCTTACTGAGTGCTGTATTTGTGGACGGGGAATTTGGATTCGTATGAGCTCATACATGTGCGTATATGTGGCTGAGTGTGAGCGTGTGAGTGTGATACGCTAAAGCGCAATTGGAAGTGTGGCTATGAACGAATCCTCTAGAGGCCACCTCTGTACTTTGCCGCCTTCTGTATGCACACACATTTACCACTCAGCTCAACTGCGCACGCACACATACACACAAATACATGTATGCACATATGCATATATACACACACAAATAGAAACCAACCTGCATTTTTCCCTTGATGTGTTTGTTTACCTGCCGATTTTTTACTCACATCCATTTTTATTCGATTTTCTCTTCGACTTCCACCTCCTCCACTCCTCCTTTGACTCCACTTATTCGCCTTTCTTTATTTCTTGTGAATCTCATCAAGCAGAAATCGAAGTCAACAAAAACGCAAATATAAACAGCAGCAGCGCTGGCAAAGTGGTCCAACTGCTGCGGTGCGCCGTGGGGGCGGCATGCAAATCAAGTTACTGGGAAAATTCATGCACGCACGCACTCACAAACGCAAACATACACGCCCCTGTATTTATGTAGATATGTGCCCTTATAAACATTTCCTTGTATCTTTAGCCCATATTCGCGGGCGTCATTTTAATTCAGTTACTCGCGTGAATTTATGGCATTTGCTACTTCTTCTGCTTCTTGCCAGCCAAAGTTATTCATACGCCGTGTATCACCTGCACCTCTTTTGCCCTTTCATCTATGTTTTCTATGCTTGTGGTTGTGCTTTTGTGCTAGCCAATGTTTGTCTAACATTGTGTATGTGTAGCTGTGTGTATGGGTGTTTGTTGTATTTTTGTGAATTTTTTGTTGCTTTCTTCTAACTGCTATATAAGCAATATTTAAATGTAGTTCACTTTGTGATAGACTTAAACTGAGCAATTGCCTCTAGGCTGAACTCATATATATGCATACAAGGCTTCATTGGGTATTAGCAAGCGTAAGCAAAAAATAATTGGTCCATTTAATCTATTGGAGAAATGAAATGATTGACCTCATTTTAATTACCGAAATATATTGTATGTTTAATAGAAAAAAAAATTTAGAACAATTTTTGATAACATTGGAATGTCTTCACTTATTACGATTTGCAAATATACACAAGCAGAAATAATATCAACTAGTAGTCAGTATTTATTACACTAGTTCACGAACAAAGCTTCTTTACATTCCTTCCAACTCATTTACACCAGTTTAATATGAAAGAAATTCTTTTTCATTTTTCCAAAGGACTGTTTGGATATTTATGGCAAAGGTAACTTCAAAAAAAATTAATAGATTTAAATTTTCATCGCTACCGCTCCATAGATATATTGCAGTTCAGTTCCAAAATAATAACCTTGTACATAAATGGTGTAAAGCAGCCAAAGCTTTGAGCATTTGTGGATTTTTTAATTCTATTTGGTTTTTCACAATATTTAATGTCTAAAATTTCAGCTACGACAGTCTTTAATACAATACATTAAGTGCCTCTCAGTTCTTCACACTACCTACTAACCTAATACTACCTATACCCCTGAACCATTAGCAGTTATAAAGCTCGAAAAAAATTATTCCGGGAAATTTTGGTACGAATACCTATCGATATGCGAAGCGATTTTTTAACAAAAACCTAAAATTTCAACTTAAAAAAAATATTTTGAACTCACAGAAATACCTTTTAATGCACATACAATGTAGTTTTCTATGCAAAATGTTTGATTGCTATAAATTTCTTTTAAAATGCAGTGTTAGGGAGCTTTGGTAGAGCTATACAATGTCCTAAAGTGATATCTGTCAAATCAGCTGTCAAAGTAAACACATGTCTTTGACATTTATGTTGGATATATTTTGACAAGCGAACATATGAAGGCTTACACCAGAGCAGCAGGCAACAATAGTGGAAAACACTAGCGCAATTGCATTAAAGTTTATGAATTCAACAAAGCTACTTGGCTAGCTGATTAAAGTTTCTGTGTTTAATTTCAAACAAAAATTCCGTATTTTCAAAAAATCGCCATTTATTGTAACCAGGAGTACAAAATAGGTTCCAATGTGGAGAAAGTTTCAACCTTCAAAACGTGATTCGGCAAACTAATTTTTTTCAATTATATTAATTTTGCTTACAACATATGAAGAGTCGAGAAAAAAACAATAATAAAATATACAATATATAAATATTTAATCGCTCCAAGGAAATAGCCATATTTCTGAGATGCTTTGCAAAGTTTGAAATGAGCGTTGATTGACTTGATGGATTATCTGAAAGTTTTCCTTCTTTTTCTTGACCCCCTATATTTTTAAGTGATTAAATTTCTTACTTTCCATATATATACATCTCCCCTAGAGAGAATTTTGTATTAAGTTCTTTACTGTTCTGACAAATTCTAATTTTGTTATCGAATGAGACTGGTCACACGATTTATCAGCAGAATTGCTGTGGAAAGCAGCAACTACAAATAAGTCTACTTTGCATCTCAAAATAAGGACCAAATAAGGACTTTGCATCTCATTTGGGCAATCCCAAAAACCGTTTCCTGGTAAGGGTTTTTTGCCGTTGGACTTCGCGGGCGACGAGAATAAATTGTTACGCTGGTTCCACTACAGCTAAAGTTTTCTGGAATTTCGGTGTAAGTAGAACATTATTACCCTATTGTAGTACTCATAGAACCTTATAAAAAGTGTAATTAGGGAGGTAAGAAATCGAGGTACAGAAGAGTTTCACAACTTGAGTTCGGAAGAAACATCCATTCTTAGTTCAATAAGTCCAGAAAATCCGCCATTAATTAAGATGAATCTCTGGAGGTTAGCTTACACAACAGTTAACAGGTTTTGTATATTCGAAAACCTCAGCTAGAAAATTATCTGTAAATTATTTTTCAGTTACAGTTTTTTATCCAAAATCGATAAAGCCTACTTGCAGCAATGAAACGTTTGTGCCGCGGCATTCACATACAGAAAGGCTTACACTCACACACACGCAAACGGACCTACAAGTTTCCTTAGAATTCTGGAAATTTAACATTCCGACATTCCCGAATGCATTACGTCTACTGAGTGCGACTCCAGAAAGCACAAAAGCGCGCATAGAAAAATTCTCACACACACACCTAGCGGTGGAGCCAAGTACTTAATCAAATCAACACTCAGCTATGGATAAGCGCATATTTTCCGTTATTTGAATGCGCTGGCAGGCCAACAAATACTCCGAAGCAACAACAATAACAACTGCTGTTATTTGTATTTTGCAATCGTTCGCTTCAACATTTTCGCATTACGCCGTAATAAATTTAGTGTAAACAAATCGACAGGCGGGAATTTTAAATGAACTGAAAGAAATCGCATTTCACGGAGTCTCCACAGCGACGAGCTCACCCTCCATATACGCGCAAATCTATGTATATGTATATGTGTGCGTGTTTGTGGAAAAGCAGTCAAGTTGCAGACGATTTGGCAGGCAGCTGTTGTGTCAATGGCTTTTGCCCACAAATACCTTTCGACTTAGTCTTGAAAACACACACACACACATAAAGGATGTCTCTCTCTCTCTCCTATGATTGTGTGTGTGTCGCAAATGTATATATTAAATGTCACAAATTAAATAGCAAATGACCTTACACACACATGCGCTTGGCTGAAGTGTGACGGAAATCGATTACGGTTCATTTAATTTTATACGAGCTACACATACACACACGCGAAGATACACGAGCATTTAAGAGTGTGTATGTAAATAGCAAATATGTGAGCGTTTAAATAACAGCAGTTATTAGAAGGCATTCATATGTGTGAAAATACAAGTATGTGTGTGTGTGTGTGTGTTGGCTGCGGTTTCGACTTGTGGTTAGTGAAGTGCGAAATTGGGTTGCCGTGGATTCGATTTCGACGCACGCCTGCAAGTTTAGATGTAGCGGAAATATTGTATGAAATTTCGGTTGAATATTTGCATTAATTCTATTATTGAATTTGGTTTGAGCCCATTTTGATACAAAGAAAAAAAAAAAAATAATTTAACATTAGTAAAGTTTTAAAAGCAGACCGCATATAATTTTAATAAAACAAAGTGTAATAAATGAAGTCAAAGCAAGCTTATTTTTAAATATTAGCAAAAACTTTAAAAATAAATGTGTATAAATATATATGACGAAGTAGTATAAAATAAGACTTCTGTTACAACTATTGAAAATATAACAGATTTCAGGGTTATCCACAGCCTTCATTCACTGCGATTAAAAATTATTTTTGATAATAAATGGTTTTGTTGACTTCTGGACCAATACACTAGTGTAGAAAAATTAAAAATCACTTAAAAATTACTTTTTGGCGTAATTGTCACTTATCCTTATAAAAATTTTCAATTTTATTTCGGGGACTGCTCCTACTATCTTATTTGATTAAAGTGTTTTTTGTACTAACGCTCGAAGATTGGCAACTTTGTACTATTTATGATATTTACCTAAACCGTTGCCTACATTCAGGCTCATGTTGTAGCATCGCCATACGAAATGTATAACGATAATAAAATATTATTTTTCTATTGCTCAAAGCGCTTAATGATAGCATTTAAGAATAGCATTTCATAGAAATATGTGTTACGTGGAAATTGAAGTTCAGGTGTGAAACCGATATTGTTGTATTAGAAAAAATATTTAGCAAGATAATTCAAATATAAACTTTTTCTATATTCTATATTCTTTTAGATAGAGGCGACAATTTTCTCGGCTAGGGGCCGGCACTAAGGTATGAGATGGAAAATAGTTGCTTTTTTATCAGAAATAATGACAGCCATTGCTCACACTTTTCTATTCTATGATGATTTTTTGAAATATTTAAATTGGGGTCACCAAAATTACACCCAGACACTTTACATACATGTATAGTACAGCTATCCATAAGCAAGCTTTTACTATATGTGTTTCTATATTTCATCGCCTTAAGTAAAAATTGTATTAAATAACTTGAAAATTATATTAGCACATAATCATTACATACATGCATACATGCTTATAAACATACTTATATTCATGCAAATAAACACCCTTACATCACTTAAGTTCCTTGTGCCAACACAAACAAGCGAAAAATTTATAGCCACATTCACCCTTTCGCCTTGCCTCGTGCTGGACACATTTGTGGCACAGTGTAAAAGAGTTGTCGTCTCTTGCCCTTGAGTATTGCGAAAACATTTTAACTGCCAGTTACTGCACTCGAGCAAAAAAGGTTACATTCAAAAGGATTTGGGCAAATCTAAGCAAATTCTGTACAGAAAATATTTATACATGCCACACACAGTATTTGTGTGAGTGCATGAGTGTTTCTGCATAATAAATAAATACTTTATACATTTACATATATGTGTATGGATATGCAACGAGAGGGTTGACATGGCGAAAGTAGGCAGCACTGTGACAACAACACAAAATTTGGTAGAGGGGAAAACGTTTTGTAAGCAATGAATAAATTGAAGTAACCATACAGTATCTTAAATAAGTATTCATACAGTGCTTACTAATTATGATATATTGGAGAAGAACATTCAAAAGGTACAGACAATTTCCAAGATAATGTTAAAACTTTACCTTTTAACTTAAAAATTCTCAAATAACTAACCAGCGGCGAGTAAGGTCTAAAGTGGTTCTAACCACGTGGCAGAAAAAGAAGCTCCACACAAGCCCACACTCCTAAAGATAGCATAATGTTCCATTAAAAAGGTACTGAAACTATTTTCTATAATAACTTTACGAGGTACTAGGTACTTGCTTGAAGCGGAACTATTTCCCAAGAAAATCAGGTAAATATTTCTACAATACGCCTACGGAATTCAACATTTCGCAGGCTACACGGCTCTTGCCATAGCGCCCTCACATGGGGCTAACCAAGAAACATACATAAAATAACTCATCTAGCTATAGTTTTACTATGATCTGATTCTACCGAAATAGTCGTTTCTTCGTTTCTTAACGGCGCCGACAATACTTAACAAACCTAAGTATACTTAAGCCACCAAAAAAAAAATTTTCCAAAGTTAATAAGCCGTTTGAGAATTAGATGTCAGTGAGACATCCGGAATGAAACTGGTGATAAATTATGTTGTTCGCCTAAAGTTATACACTACATAAAAGAAACGTCCATATAATATCTGTTCCAGCAAGCTTTTAGTATATCTCCGAAATGTAGCAATTTTAATGCAACACACTGTAGATATCAATAACACAGCATGTTATTTCTTTGAGGCGACCTCGCCCATAACGATAAAAAGTTAATTTTACTAATATTTATTTAACTATGCAAATGTACTGAGGGTAACCAGGAAAGGGTGTAGAAGAAAGTAAAGCGAAAGTCATGTGAAATAAATTCAAGGCAAAAATCAACGCCATAAAAGCGAATAAAACACGAAAGGCTGGCGGATTTGTGGAGGATATTTTTCTTAGAAATAAATGTGTTTGGAAAAATATACAAGTATTTAACTGTAAAATAGCCTGCATTCTCGCTTTGGTATTTACATTTGAACTTTGTTGCTTCTGTAACTTTGTGACAGCATACTCACAGCGATTAATGACGCAACATAGGCGAAGATGTGCGGCAAATTTCAAGTTAGATTAATTTTCAAGTGATGTGCCTAAGCCAACAAGACAGCTGCATTGTAAGCAATGACGCCTCGGACTTATACACACGCACTTAAATACATATATAAACAATAAATATATCAAGAGTGGTGCCACAATCTTGGTCCGTGCAGCTTCCTGCTTCAAAGCCATAATAGCCAGCATGACAGACAGCTAAACTGTTTGATACACACACACACACACACACGCACACAAATATAACTGCTATCGCATGTGTCCTTGTCCCATATATGTCACTTCAATTGCCACTACAGTAATGCCATTCGTTCTTAACAACGGACCTGTCACACTGCTAGTTCTTCTCTTGAAGCCAACAGCATCGACATCTCGCCTATCGTCGTCAGCAGCTTTCACGCCTTCGTCGGCACAGTTATTCATGTCACTCAAAAGTGTTTGCACTGGCGCCACTCCTGCTGCCACTTCCGCCGCGTTGCTTGCGACTGGACAAATGTGAGAGTGACAGTGATAGACCAAGAGCTCGCACACACGCTTACATACATGTATAGTATAATGTGCGACTCCCATGTCCTTAGAGGCAATAAAGGAGAGTGAGTGAGTTGAATTGACGGCGGGTCTTTTGAGCTGACATTTCGGTAAGTTGGCGAGCCACCAGCCAGTGATTTAAGTCCATGCGGCACCCCTTTCATTTGCCCAGCCAGCTGCGCTCCTTTTCGCACGCACACATTTATAATGCATGCGAGTATAAAGGATAACGGTTCTGTGGCGCACTCGCCCTTTCGAGACGCGTCGTTGACCTCGTTTATTGCGATTTGTTAAGTTTAGCCGTCAAGTTGAATTGAGTTTGGCATTTTAATTATACATGAAAATGTATGCAGATTCTTTTATTTGTTGTTGTTCTTCTTGTTGTTGGCCTTAAATTGGCCTTGTAATGGCACATTTTATAGATTTGTAAGTAGACATAATCGTTTGACGGCAGACGGATCAATGCTTTGATGGCTCAAAGTACCTCTATGTGTGAGTACTCACAAAAATTTGTGAGTTTATGATGGTATGTATGTGAATATATACATTTGTGTGTGGATGTGTGTGTAATCACTGAGTCGTGAAAATTACTTAAGTGGCACTCATAAATATTGTCTCGGTACTATTAATAGATACTATATAGGAACGAATATTTATGAACACATTAACATAGATAACTTATAAATAATACATAACGGCATATACATATTTACATACATACATATCTATGTGTTCATAGTTTTGTAATCAATTTTACTTAGCCTTATGGAACTACCAAGTCTATACACAGCGGAAATCTTTGATAGAAGATAGAAAAAAGATTAAAGGAGCGTGGTTTTCAGAGTATAAGGAAAATGATATATTTACATATATGACTTTATACATAATAATAAGTATGTATGTAGGAATGTGGGCTTGTCATAAACACCGAAACTATTGCACAGATTTTTCTGAAATTTTCAGTTTAGCCATAGCGAAATCTGTTCTTGCGAAATTCGAATATTTTTGAAAGAGTTGCCACCTGTCTGAGAAACAATATTCACTTTAATATACAAGTAAATAATAAATATTAATATTTAGGTGCTTCAAAATAATATCTTGTGACACTTGGATAAAAAATATTGAAACCAGAGTGGCCAACAAGTGTTAAAAATTTAAATAAATCAAGAAAGCATGCTGCACATCAAATAATATAATGGAGACATGAAATAGAAGCTATCTGAGAAAAATTTAGGTGAACAATTTTAATACAGAATTGCCGTCTGTTTAAGAAAATAAAATGCTTCAAATTGCAATGACAATCACTATACGTTTGTTGAACTTGTAATTTACGAAATTCGATAGTATCATAAATATGAGGTTACATAACTCCTTAGACTTAATACTAAGACATTTTAGCAAAATTAGTAATTAGCAAAGAGAGTATAAAAAAGAGCAGCAGAAGCAGAAGAACAATCAAATATCTGATAAGAAAGGGTTTTCAGCTTGAGAAAAAAAAATTAAAGGTCTAATTTTGGTCATTTGTCACAATATTGTCCTCAAATGGAAAAGTTAGTATTTCTATTTTGTTTAATAAATATTTTGAAAGAGGGTATGTATTTTACAATACCACTTTTCTCGATCGGTAAGAACATCTACTAAAAAATTTCTCTACATTGAAAACGTTCTTGGGACTTTAAGCTTTATACATAAGTAATAACTTTCAGCAAAGTTTTTTCAAAGTTTTAAGCAAAAAAAAAACTCAAAATTTCCATCTTTACAAGTGAATATTTTCTTAAAGTCAATTTGGAAAATTTCTGTGGGTGTGGGACTTAGGTAAAATAAACATAAATATAGCCTATGTTTTCTTATTTATAATACAAGTAGATGAATTGGGTGCCTACATTTAGGGTGATGAAAGCTGTCGGACGAAAATTTTGCAAAAAGTTCAATTTTACAATAATATAAAATATAATGCATAGTATTTATAATTTATAGCATAAAATAAAATACTGCAAACCTAAAATAAATATTTAAAAGAAAGAGAAATTCGCTCAGTGCAATTTATCGTCTTATCCTTCAACTACTGCAAGTGTCAACTTAAGAGTCTTGAAATGTTTAAGTATTGAAAATATTGCCAACTATGCTATTTATTAGTAGGTAAACACACCAACATAGTCGCACATAAAAAATAGGGTGTAAAAAGGGTTAGTCGCAAAATAGGGTTGTATGTATTACTTCAACTACTTCAACAACTTGCTATATAACAGGATTATAAAATGGCTTAAAACTATTAATGAATCGATTATGTTTATATTGGGGCCAAATTTAAATAGTAAATTGAGTTTTATTACAAACACCCAAACACTTTGATGTATAAATCGAATGGGAGGGTCTACAGCGACGAAGAGAACAAGTGACGATGCGAATATTAAAGCTTTGACTTTATTAATATTTTTGAATTTTTCGGATATTTAGCACGAGTTTGGTATTAAATGTGTTATAACACAAAAATTATCTGCCTTTATGTTATAGTTTTGGAAAAATTTCAGTATTATTTTTTTTACATATTTCTCTCTTCATATTCATAAAAAAATTTACTGTAAATGTACTTCAATGTTCACACAAATGTGGATCCAAATTATAGTGAGGACTGATATTTTGTGTAGTGAAAAAGTTCACTGTTCGAGACGCATTCCTTTAGAACAAACCTGTCGAAAGTGGCAGTAATTCTCAGGAATACTCTAAGGGAACTGGGGGAATTAATTGGCTCGGAGGTTAACCGCATCAGCTTACGCTATAGGTATTCATGAAAGTCGCAGTAGGAGGTTCAATATTAGCGAACTTATTCTGAAAAAATTTCTTTGAAGGTCAGAGTAAGTGGAACCCAAACTTATTTTAATAAGAGTATTAGTTGAAAAGCTTGGTATTTCTCACAAAAATGTGAAGCGAAACGAAGTGGGATTGCATGATTTATAAATATAAAAGCTTACTCAAGCCTCTGTCTGGTGGTTTATTTGGTCGAGGATCGTCGCGCCGCGCAATATGTCGCACACTTCCAAACGGACATTGAGCACATACAACAGCCCTCATTATTCGTATTTTACATGCCACTATGTAAGTCTCGCCAGCTGACCGCTGCCTGTTGCCTGCCATCCGTCGGCCATACACTCTTCGTTATGCAGCAGCTAGTCCTCCTTGTGGCATTTCGCAACGCATATCCATGACAGTTTTTCGTTACGCGACTTATTATGGTATTATGGAATGGATAGCAGAAAGTGGTGAGTAGCCGAATTCAAGTGGAACAATTAAGTTAACGGTGTGTGCGGTTGGCGAACGCAACTGGCCGACGACAAGCGCACGACGAGGCATGATTTCAGTTGGGATGGGATGGAGAAGACCAGCGGTGGACTTGGATGAGGGTCGCTGGCGGCTGCTGAGTTGCGGGCAGCACATCAGGCATTGGCAGTAGTCTATCTGCCACGTCTGCTTCGACATGCTCGCACTGTGTTGACCGCGAAAAATGAACGAGTAAAATAAACGAGTTAAACTGAATTGAATCGTTAAAAGGCAGTTGACAGCCGGATGTGCGGCAACATGATGATACTATCGCAATGTGTGAACAACATAATAAATGTGTGTGCATCGACCAGCATTCCTCGTAGGGATGATGGAGTGCTTGGTTCCACAATCGCAGTGTATTTGCTTTCACTGCTTCGAGCAAATCGATAAGAGTATTGTAAAAGGTGTACTCGTATCTGAAATATAGTAACTTCATCACATTAAGACAAAGCGTTCATTACAATCTGACTAAAATTCTTTTTACATATTAGAAGAGAGGTAGCATGTGTTTGAAGGATTTCAAGGATCACCAATCAGACTTCGGTCCAAATATTGTTTATTGTAAAAAAATTGTTTATTCTGCGTCGTAGGCATTACGGAATAGTAGAATTCAAAAACAAATGAACTTCCATTATTTGTACTCTTTAAAATATTTCATGTAAAATTTTTTGGACCATGAGTGTATTTTGGAAGAATTACGTCCGATATAGAACATAAGAAGAGAAGAGAAGGTATTTCTCGAAGTTTATTTTATACGTCCGCAATTGAAATGAGCAGCTATTTTTAGGTGAAATCTGCCGTTGATCGAAGCAATTACAATAGTGTAGGCAAGCAAGGCTTTCCGACTTCCTAGGAGGGACTTTCCACAAATTTAGTAGGGCTTTAATCACGGCCTTTTGGGTATGGCTTTTGATGCTTATTCAGCAAACTTTTGGTCTTTCAAGGTTTCTAAAAAAATTATAACTGGAAAAGCTGAGATCATCCCTATGCATTTAGTAATCTTAAGGCCTTACTACAGTTACATTCTGCATTCTATGGCCAGGTTTATTTTCCAACATCAATTTTGGTCCCCACTTTCCTCCAGGCTACGAATATGTTCACTAGCACTTGCGGCTACGGCAGTAAATGCACACATGTAAGTGAAAATAGTTTTGTCCCTTCAGCCTTCCGTCTTCCGCCTTCCGCCGGCAGCGTATTTACTCCTTTTCACAAGCACATCCTGTCACAACTGCCAGAGGCTTAATTTTTTCACTTCTCTCACACACTATCATTCTATGCGAATGTACTAACCACTCATCCGTTTACTCTTACCCACCGTCCCCACAACTCTCTCTCTCTGGCTCCTGCGAATATAGCGGTTAACTCGACTTTGCGCTCTGCTGACTCCGTAGTCCGGACCACTCAAAGTGGCAGCCACTTAACTTATTTGCGAAATTTGTAGATTTGTGGTGGGTCAGCAACAGGTATTGTTATTACTGTTGTGCTTATCTATTTTGTGTAGTGTTATGCTGCAGTGTAATATATGTATTGTAGTTTTGTGTGTATGCCTATAACCATGTGATGACCGCAAACGGCTGGCATTTTATGAATTAATGAAACCAATTTAAGCGAGTAATATTGAATTTGTGTCCATTTAGTTCACAAATTGAAGGGAATTGCTCGCAAATTATTTTGAGGTTATGAATTTTTTTTTCGATTTCAAAATGTTGCCAATATAAAGTAGACATAAGTTTATATTTCTCTTACTTCAGCTCTAGGACATAACGCAAAAGAACTTTAAGAAAAGATATTTTTTTCAGCTTCCTCGTAACTTTGAACTAAAAAAATCTTTAGCTAAATACCAACAGCCGCAAATCTATTCACATAATTGATATTCAAAAGAGGTCTGATTGCCGCCTTTAGTGCTGAAAGATGTATAGGTGTGTATTAGAAAGCAAATTCCACAGCAATTGATCAAGGAAGGAAATTGAGAAACAAAACCAGTAGAATCAAAGAAGTAGAATCTACAACAGCCGAGAAATTTAATGGAGCAACGTTACGTTGTTGTTTTTGTACTAGACATTCGCAAAATATAAACATTTTTTAGGCAAAATGTGTGAGCCATTGAGCGGGCAGGGCGTGTGCGTGATGTGTATGTAGGAAACCCTCAATTGGAGTAATTGTGTGATGAGCAGTCGGTGTATCTTGTAGTTGTAATTACCATTAAACTCCAGTCAACTTTGAATATGAAAAAAACATCAACTCAACGCACTTGAAACTTCTAGCAGACTACTTTTGGTGAATAATAATAAGTACGATTTAAATTGGAGAAAAAGGACGATCAGGCTATCAGATAATCAGATCAGATTAATAACAATATTTTAATTAAATGATTAAAACATGTAGCAAATTGACCGCCGGAACAATAAGTAGCAATTAAATTAAAAAATATTAAATTACAGGAAAGAAGTTATAGAACTTATTAGCTCACCCTGTGAATTATTTATATAGTGTTTTTAAATTCGTTTTTTGGCTACACAAAATTAAATTTATTGATTCATTGATTTAATTGGATTTTAAAAATAATTAAGGTAGAAATATTAAATAAAATGAAAAAGTCACATGAGTTATTAGTTCACCCTGTATACAAAAAAGTACATTAGACTGTTATTCATATTCAATATGGAGTAAAAAATTTTTGAATTTTTCCAAACATTACTGTTTTCTTACAACTTTTAAATTTAAGTAAATACATATTTGTGTACCACTGTGTGCAGTAAACTAGCCCTTTTCTTTTTTTTTTAAAGTATACCTACTGTTTATTTATGATGAACATTAAATACCTTAACTAAAAGAGCAAGTTATGATAAATTGTTGTGGCATATTCCTCAAGCTTAGCAATTATTAATTAGTTATTTCATGCTAGACGCCGAGCACCGCTACTTAAACAATAAATCTCAGTACTTACTTACATAATTTGCCGCCAATTCGCAGCAAATTGACGCATAATAAAATTTGCCATAATTACACATACTTAAATATATCTTTGTAATTCACTAAAAGTGTAGCCTTCCTCGCTGCCACCACAACTGCGGCGGATTCATCTGGCGACGAGGTGCCAACGGCGCCGTCGACCACGCGAACCACGCGCACGATACTGCCACAACAACAACAGCTGCTGCGAGAGGGTGCGTAAGATGCGCAGTTCAATTGTAGCCGCCGCGATGAGCAGGGTCACATTCACACTCAGTGCCATCGACGCGGCGGATGAGCCGAGATTGCCCTTCGTCAGCTGATCCTGACAGCGACCAATCGAATCGATGTCCAGCTCGGCCATGGCGCGGCCGTTCACATCTAGCGGTGAGATGCAAAAGTTCTTCAGCAGAAATTCGCTCAGATTGTGTGCGCCCTCGACCAGTGGTCCATCGAGCAGCGTGTGTATGTGACAGCCGCAGGGAAAGTGATTGTTCACCAGTTCCAGCTGTGAGACGCCATCCATGATTATCGAGTTGGGGTCGGGCGTCTCCAGTACATGATTGCCGTAGAACTTCAGCAATTTTATATCCGCTGTGTAGGTGAAGTTGAGCTCTTCAATCAAATCGATTTTATTATTCAATATTTGCAGTTTGTCCACCTGCGATAGACCCGTGAAAGCGTCCGCACATATTATGCCCAAATCGGACTCTTGCAGCGTCAGCAGCAGCACGTTTGTCAGACCGCGGAATGTGTATGGCGACAGCTCCTTCAAATCCATATAAGCGAGCTTCAACAAACCCACCATGTCCATGCCGAAGAAGGCATCCGGCTCGATGGTGCGTATGCCGGACGGTAATATGAGGTGACCGACATTGGTGAGGCTCGAGAAGGCCGAAGTGTCGATGCGTATGAGCGGATTGTTCGAGAGCAAAATCAGTTTGACATTCGATGTGCCGGCGAAGGCGTTACCCTCGATGGTCGCAATTTGATTGTGACTCAGCAGTATGGTGGAGAGATTCTGCAGGCCAGCAAAGGCGAACTGAGCCACAGTCTGCAATGGCGTATACTGTATGGAGAGCTCCTTGAGACGTGGCAAACCGCGAAAGGCGAACTGTTTAATGCGCGTTATATTATTGCCGTCCAACGAGAGCTTTTTTAGTGCGCGCAGTCCGGCAAAGGAGTCCGGTTTTATGATTGGGAAATTGTTTTTCGTTAATGCGAGATTCTCCACGGTCGAGGGTAATTGCCGCAATGGAATCTGCGCCAGACCGCCAGTGTTACACAGCACCTGTGGGAATAGACAAAGAATTAGTAAGTTGGTGTGCTGCAGCGGGGTCGCGCTACTCGCTAATAGCATAATTGTTTGTGTTGTGGCTTAGCGTACACTCGCGCGTATGTAAGGGCGCGACCACAGTGCGCAACACAAAACAAACAGAACCAACAAAGCAAGGAAAAGCAAAAAATAGAAAGAAAATAAAAGCAACCGTTTTGCAGTGTACTCCAGGGAGCCGTGTCGCACTGTGTGTTTGCACTGCCATGCGAAGGTGTGAACGGCCGTGCTGTCGTGGCGTGCGAGTGTCCGCGTTTGCATCTGCTTCGTGCGTAACTTCGCGCTCCGCCAGTAGCGCAATTTTTATTACGAAACTGTCTGTCCGTCTCGTGGTCCGTCTGTCTGCACATTCGTCCGCATATCTATTTCCGCACATCTTAATGTTCCTGTTTATGTTTATGGTTTTGTTGCAACGATTTCTTCACGCTTTTTTTCGTCGCCTTTGTTTCCACTTCGGCTTTCTCTTCAGTTCTCATTGTACGCTTTAGTGACGCTTTATGGCGTTAAATGCGTTCGTGGGTAAATTGAATATGCGCCATTATTGTAGCAAATTAAATTAAATTGACTTGCGTTAGAGCTGCGCCGCCCCCTCCGCGCCTGCGTGAAGTCCCTCTGTGTAGGCGCTACATTGAAATGTGTTCTCTATGCCACGTGCTCGGTGTGTTGTGTGCCGGCGCTCAAGAGGTACCCCCTCCGCTGTTCGGGGAAGTGCCAAATCATGAGCGCCATTAAATGCGCGTGATTTTTGAGTGATTTTCTTTTCAACTTATTCAACTAAATTGAATTAAATTAGACACGCATACCAGCCAATCGCACACCAGGTGCTGGAGACTGCAGTGGGGCGAAGTAAATTTCACATTCCGGGTGCTGAACGAATATTAAGTTGACTTTTATGGTGGAATTTCATTTGTTCGCACTTGTAATTGTGATAAACTTGTGTTTTAGTATACAAGTGAAGGAAAGAGTGAGTAAAATCAAATTGCGAGGTTGGATTTAAGCTTTTTCCACATAAAGCAGAACGTGCTATGAGTTCTCTGCAAGGCATTTATGTACTCAGATTTTGATATATTTTGCTTTGGGAAACGAAACAAAACGAACAAAACCATGTTTATGTTTATGAGTGGTGTTTATGTTAAACACCGACATGTTAAACAAACTCGAGTTAAAGGTGAAGCCTGAAGCCTACTATAATGTATACGTCAAAAACTGTATTGTTCAAAGCAAATTAAAGGATATTTCTTGTGTAGTAAACTCGGTGTTTATGAGTTGTGTTTATGGTGAACACCAGAATAATCATCAAACTCTAGTTTACAGTGCAGCATGAGTTAACCATAATCTGTTGTTCGATTCTCAATTCTATCAGTTCTTTCTATCTATTTTAGAATTTTGCATTTTTAATTATCAAGCATTAACATCTATTAATATTAAATTCAAATCTAACATTAATTTGAAATCTAAATTTTCCACTCACCCAAATTCCTCTAACACCCGTTATTAGTTTTTATACTTTCCGTATATCATCTTCGCAATTCTTGCACTTCATTGCCATTTTGCCAACAATTTTATTAGAACAATAATTGCAAGTTTCATGTCGCGTCATCATTGTTGAAAAATGGATCGCCCGGCACACACATATACCCGCAACCAACTGATTGTGGGGCAAAGCGTCGCACCACTCCCACAGCGAATACGATGCTTAAGCCACATCAAGGGGCTCTGTGGCTTCACAGTGGGAATTGACCATATAATAGAGTGACGCAAAGGGCTTGAATGAAGCAAAAGGAGCAGTGAATATGACAGTGTGTCCACTGGCGATTCATGTGGCAGTTGCAGTCCGCGACGCCCCACTAAGCGTGCGGGATGATCTGGCTTCAGTGCTAGCCACCAACTCATATTTAATTTGGAATAATGAAATTGCTAAAATTTTCCAATTTACTAGCGTTATTCATAAGCGTTAACGTATTGAAGTTCCACTGGAGTGGTGCTGAAGATAGTTTGAGGAGGATGTAAGCCCTAAGCGATTTCCAACAAGCATTTCTGTGCGCGTGTGTAAATGTCAGCGCCATGCCAGACAACAATGAAGGAATGCGGCGGTTGCCAATGGGGACGCGTTCTATTAGTATCTTCTCCACGGGTTTGATTTTTATGAAGACAAAAAGCAGCAAGCAGCAAGCAGTAAGAAGCAAGCAGCAAGAAGTAAGCAGCTTGGTGTGGATAGCAAGGAAAGCGCTGGCAAATTGAAATCACGGAAATAAGCATTTTCTTACCTCACTAGTTGAGGAGAGGGAAAAAAGGAATAACTTGAAAGGGAAATAAAAAGCATAAAGGCATGAGAAACAATCACAGCGAACACGCAGTCTTTGAAAATAGATTAGTTTTCTTTTCAGCCACTTTGCGCTGCTTTTCTTTTATGTGCGTTCAGATTATTCGAAGATATTGCAATTTAGCGAGCTGTCTTTATACATACCTTAAATCTAGGTTATCGCATAAGATTTACTCTTGGCTCAGTTAAACACACCGTTGAATAATATGGAAACTTCTTTCGAAAATCGGATAGCATTGAGATCGCTTTCGAGAGTGCGACTTAAGCCCGAAACGTTGACTCGTAACTAGCTTAACAACCAAATATCTGCTGTTCCAGTTGATGCCGATTTTTGCAATTATCAGGTACCAGGTTAACGAGTTAAATCAAAAAAGTCGAAATTAAATATATCATTAGATATATTTAGATAGAGCTAGTATCGTCGTCGCGAGGATCGCTTAGAACAGGGTTAACAGGCTGAGCTAGTGCCAAGTCATTCGGGGCAGCTATATGAAATTGAATTTCTCTAGGAGTTCGAATGTTTGCTTCATGAATTAAATAATTGATATTCAAAAAAATTTAAATTGACATTCTTTATGCATTATTTGAAAGGAAAATCACTTTTCCGACTATTTTCTAAAGACAGCTGAATTATGGTTTTGATTTTCGACTTTAATTATTGATGTGAACTCATAAAACTACCGAATAAACTTTCTAGGCTAGAGTGTCCGAATTTTCGTGAAGCTCTATTTTGTGAAAATAGGTGTGAAATATATATTTGAAGTAAAATAATAATACAGCTTAAATTTTCCAGGCGGTCAACACATTTACAAATACTAATCACTTCTAAAAGATACAAATCCAATTTAAAAATTATTGGATTTAAACATAATTGCTTTTACAGTGTGTCTAAAGAAAAAGTTTACGTTTTTAAATACCCTTAAAAGGAGTGTTATAAGTATAAAAAACGTTTTTCGAAATTACAAAATGCAAATTCTAAAATCCGTTAAAAATTAATAATGCAAATTTCTGAAACCAAAAATTAAGAGCTACGATTATTATTTTCCATTACAACGTTAAACACACAATTTTCTTATCTCCCCCTCTATTACTATGATTCCACCAATAATCGCGTGATTTTTGAATTATTATCTCCCTTAAATTAGTTACTTTTCTTCCGCTTATTATTACTTACCATGCCACACCCCTTAACATTGGGTGCAATCTTCGCTTACTTCCAATGCGCTTTGCTATTTCGCTAATTTCTGTTTTAAACTCAATTTTATTACTTTTTTTGTTGCAACATCATTGTTTTTCCGTGCCTCTGCGTGCCTCTGCTGTTTTGGATGTCTGCATTAATGAATTTACTGTTGTGTGGCATGTTTCCATCTGCTGTTGACAACACTTTAGTCCCTGCCATTGCCACTACTGTCTTACTTTCCATTGTTGTTTTGTAGTTGTTGTGTTTTTAGTGGATTCATATTGTTTTGCGTTGCCATTTGCTTTACTACAGGAGTCTTTTGCTATATTTTTAAATTTTCTAGTCTTGAAAGCGCCTCTTGTATGTATTGTTTTTGCCTTTCACTGTTTTAATTTTTCATATTTTAAAACAAAGTTTTGAATGTACTTCGGTTGGATCGTTAAGGAATTTTGGATGGATTTTTTTGAAAGGAGGTTTATATCCATAATATTTGAGAAAGTAACTGAATTTGGGTTCTACTAGCCCGGGCATGGATTCCGAGACCACGAATTTTTTTTTGTCGGAAGTAATAACCATTGCAAGATTAACCTCCGTCATAACTTACGATTAATTATTAACTAATTTTTGAATAATGAGTTTGTCCATTTCTAATACTCCAACGTCTATGCTTTGGTTATCATCCGAACAGAAGCGGTAGGCGGATCCATTCATATTATATGAATGAACGCTTATTCTTCGAAAATTGTTTCCATATTCTATCTCTTCTTTCCGCAAGATCTTTCTCCAACAATTCATATTCATATATATTCTACTATTTATTATATTACATACTATATGTAATAAGTCCTGATAGCGAGAAAATTTTATGTAATATTCTCAAATGTGTTGCTTACTTCTAGACGCCTTTTCAAATAATATATCATGCTGAAGTGAAGACACACACCTAATGTAGTCAAGTTATATACCTATTCGATGTAAACGTTAAAAGAGTCTTTTAAATAACAGTAATACCAAAAAAAGCTGTAGAAAAAATATCAACTTTGTGTACGAATCAAACCTCACCGCTGTGTGCTTGCTATTATTATAATTTAAATACTTTTTATGCCCTTGTGAGCCCTTCACTTACTTGTGTCTGTGATAAGCAGATGCACTCGGCTGGGCATGATTTCGATGTTGCGGACAGCTGCGAGTTCCATAAGCATTCCAGTGTGATCGTAATTATGAGGAGCCAAGAATTGCACATTTCACGGTGTGTTGAGCACGGAATGACGCCGGCACGTGCTCTACTACCACTACTACAACAACGGCAGCAAATGCGTATTTCGTATCCGTTAGAAGAAGAACTGTAACACTCCTGGTATGCCTCGGGCAGTGGGTAAATTGCTAGCTCCAACAACAATACTGCTCACAAGCACTTTGGGACTTGAAGTGGAATTTTCGCCCTTTCCCTTTCCCCTTGTTTATACTCTTTTGGGCTTCAATGCTTCTGTTGCTGCTTACTGTTGTTGGTTGCGTTGCGTTGCGCTAATGAAATGCTGAAGTCCTGCAATGCATCGAAATGAGAACAAAAAATAATGTATAATAATTTTTGATCAAAAAGTGCGGAAGCAAAAGACTAAAACAGAAACAGCAAGTTTAAAATATGAGAATCCGAGGAAATAGAGGCAGATTGAATTATATGAAAATGAGAATTCGCAAGAGGATTTTAATAATTTGTTCTCGCTGCTTTTCATATTTTTATTATTCTTTCTGTTGTTGTTGTTGCTGGCTATTTAACGGCGGTTGGCCGTCAGTTCATCGTTTTTACGAAGTAAATATGTGTACGAGTAATTTTCGGTTGGCATGCAATGCGAGTATACTTGCAACGTCAGGAAATTGCAGCCAACTGAAAAACGGGCGGAAAACAACAAAAACAAATGCAAGCGAAAAAACTGCTAGGAATTAGCAAAACCCCTCAAAAATAAAACAAAAGCAACAAAGCCAAAAACTACAGTAACTATTGTCATTATGTGTATGTGTGTGTGTTGCGCCTGTGGGTTTTGAAGTTAGGGTGCAACAACAGGCAGTCGAGATTTAATTAACGACATTTTGTTGCACACAATTCTTGGATTATGTTGTTAGCGCTCTCGGTGCATGCGGATTTTCGTTTGCCCCTTTGCTCTTGTTTTTGAGAGTTTTGCTGCTAAAACAAATGTGCTCATATATATCTGTTTATATATGTGAATACATAGGGTACATACTTATGCGTGTTTATTGTGGCATGAAAATTATCACAATTTAATGTAATATTTCGTTCGTTTTTATAATACAAACTGGGTGATAATATATATATATATATACATATATATTTTGAAGAATGTTACCACATAAATCGGGAAAAAATTAAATAATATTTAGTATTCATTAAAGTAAAAAACTGTGTATTTCTCTATAAATATTTACTAAATTTTTTCCTATCACCCAAGTAATTTTTTAATTTGTAACTTTTTTTTTTTGCAAACAGAGTTGCTAAATAACCAGGTAGAAAAATAAATATATTTTCGTATCCTTACCTTAAAACTTACTGGGCAGTAAATAGAAATAACCAGAAAAAATTTTTTGGTGGCAACTCCTCTAATATCATTTGTGACTTTTTGAATGATAACTAACTGATTATATATATTTTGTGAAACAAAATAGTTGCATAAAATCAATTAATGAAAAAAAATCTCTTTTGATGGAGTTGCCACCACACTATTATAAACACTAAATTTTCAGTAATAAATGTTTATTTTGTTTATCATACTTTTTTTTCGTTCTTTGTTGTTCTATCTAATTTTCAAAATTGGGTTTATTCATTAAAATCTAAGATATTTTAAACTATTAGTTAGATTTTAATATTGCAATGGAGAATTGGTTTGGCAAGTATTTTGCATTAAAATTTTGAAACAGATATACAAGTTTCTAATAAATATCTTTAACAAAAATTTTTATAACCTTCTTTAATTTGGTATCCACATTATAACATTTTGCATAAAAATTTTATGAAAAATGTAAAAATTTGGCAACCCTTCTACTTTTAATAAACATTTTCAACCTTAAATATTTTTTACAATCTTTACTTCGGTATGAAGTTGTAATAATTTGTATATTTTGAAAATTTTTTTTAATTCCAACTTTGAAATAGGTGTCAACCTTTCTTATATATACTACATATATATAATTATAACCTCTGTCTCTTTAACAACAGAAATCTTTTTCACACTTCTTTAATTTGATATTCTCATTATAATTCGAAATTTAATGAGAGGTATAAATAAGTGGCAACCTTTCTTTTGAATATTACAGCATTAAATATTTGAAAAAATTTTAATTGAGTTCCCATGTTGTAATAAATTATTTATTTTGTATATTTTTTAAATAAAATTTGTAAATAGGTGGAAACCGTTAATAGAATATTTAGAGCGGTAATGTTTTAAAACTTTTTTAAATTCTTATTTTCGACATTAAACCTTTTAAAAGCCTTTTCCTCTATCTCTATTGCAAGCATTTATTTATCTTGGGAACCCTGCTCAAAGATTATTTTAAAATTTGGAAATTTCCTTTAAGTTTTTATTTCGACACTCATATTGTTTCAAACAAAAACAAAAATTCAATGTGAATGAACGCAATTATATTTCATATTTAGCAATATCTTCATTTTACCTTACCAACGCTTACGAAAACAGAACACTTTTACTGAGTTTATAAAAACTAAGGCTGAGTAAATAGTGAAGCGTAGTTGAAAATAATTGAACAAAATTAGTGTTCCAATGACATAATATTAAGCAAGGTTCACAACGTTGCACTTTTGGGTACAGCACTTCGTACTGAGTCTAAAACTTTAATATAACTGTTGTAACGGGAATTAGGGTTGCAATTAGAAGCCCGAATTTTATATGCTGCTGATCTACCTTTTGATAAACAAGAAATGCTTACAGTGAAATAACTTTCTAATTACAAAAGCATTAAAGCAATGAGATTTCCCGTCATCCACACATACATTCCAACAACACACACACTTAGAAATTACATTCTTCCAAAAAACACAATTTTATTCACAACAAAAAATACAACATCTAATGGACTCTCCCCGCTATTTATTTATTTATTTATTTACTTCACTGTGCTCATTTCGCCACAACATTTCGAGAAAAAGTAAAAGCAACAACAAAACATATGAAACAAGTTCCATTTGAACTGAGCTCAAATTGCTATTTTCGTTGGCAACGCCGGACAACTCGGTAAGCTTTTATTAGCTGCCTAATGTGGACTTAAAGGATTCGCATTTAGAAACATTAAAAAATCACAATAGGAAAGTAGAAGCTGCGAGGCAATAAAAGGTAGAAACACCTACCGTCCAACGCAAAGGGGGAAAAAGGTAAGTTGGACCTAATGCAGAGGGCAGCTGTAACTCCGAATTTCCCAAACTGAGTTGAGGTAGGAGAGGTGGGTGGGCAGCTATACCTATTACAGGCACATGAAAGCAAAAATGGGAAAATGTTGCAAATAACAACAACGACAACCTATGTTGTAAATTGGTAACAAGGGCATTACAAATTGAGTATAAAATGCCTGCTGGTCAGTTGGTCGAAGCTTCTGCTAGACCATTGCAGGTTAGTCATTTGAGCATTTCCAGCAGTGGAGTATTAGCCATTTATACACTACAAATACATGTGTATATTGAATTCAGGTGCCAGCTCAATTGTAAAATCACAATATTACATACTCACAAAATTGGGTATATTTAAAAAAAAAATTTTATATTAATTTGACAGTCTTGCCGCTTGTTCAGGAAAATTATGCCTACAGATAAATCATTTGTTCATTTTCAAGAAAATTTACTCTAAAATCAAAGCAAAATTAAAAAGACAGTGTTTGGTTACTTTTTGTTTTCGGAGTTGCCACTTATTTGGAGAAATTATATGCTTCACTAAAATCTGCTGGGGCTTTAACTTTCTTAACTTTAACTTGTTAGCTTAACTTTCAATGTATTATTTATTCATAGTTTCATAATTTATGATTTTTCCACAAAAGTGAAGCAAAAGTTCTTGCAAAACATTTTTAATAGCCTTGCCATATAATTTGTAAACTTTGTAAATAGTCTTCAATAAAGTTGCCATGAATATACATTTTTTTATGTACTTGTTTATTATTTTGCGTTATTCTAAAAATTTGCAAAAAAATTTTGAGAAAATTACCATGGAATAAAGTTACCATCCCTCAGTAAAATAAATGTGCTTTTTTTTTTAAATAGTTACCATGCAAAAGCGATAAAAAAACCATGCGACATAATATTTCATTGAATAATTGTAGAATTTTTGGTATCATATTAATTTTACCAATGAAGATATTTGAATATGTGAAACCACTCAGAATTTTAAATATGCGAAATTTATATATGCGAAGTGTTTATAAAAGTAAATATATATTTTTGAATAGTTAAATGCATGTATAAGCACAAAATTTGTTTAAAAATGGTTTGCCGTATACTAAAAATAGAATATTAGCAACGCAAAAGCAACTTTTAGTTTGACTGGAAATATCCTTGGTGGGAATTAAAATAATAATGTATATGGAGTTGCTTAAATAGCCTTTAGAGCCGGCTTAGATGCCTAGTTTTGAATTATTTTATCCTTAAGTTCTGGTGGTTAAGGTGTACACTTAAAAAAGATCTCAATGGATGAGACGAAAAAACAATTTTCTTTTGTGTAATCCTAAATATGTGTCAGCAGGGTTGCCACCTATATGTTTTTTAGATATTTTTTTAACTTTGTTCAATTTTATTGCGCATTCAAGCTTGAAACAAATGTTAGTGTTTTACTAGTATTGTTACGGAAAATTATTGAGGTTTTTTGAGAAGGGTTGCCACATATTTTTACTAAAAACATCAATAGATTTCAGATGTAAACAGTATAATACTGTTTATATTTTAGAATGTAGAGCACATGCACTTATGTATGGATGTATATTCTAGTACTGATGTATTTGTTTACCATAAATCACAAATGCATCTCTGCTTATACAAGTGTTTAATTATTAATTTTAATTTCATATGTGAAAGTATGTTTGTACCTAATTTTTTAATGCTCGCCAGCTAACCGTTAGTATGGTGTAAATATTAAATAGCTGAGATTATAAATAAATTCGCTTACACTACACTTCTTTCATTTTTCATCTCCTTCGCAACATTTTATACATATCTGACCAATATTTTTATTTTTCACTTTCGTGCTCAGTCGCAGTAATTCCCGGCTTGTGTGTCCTTATTGCATTTGTTCTGCAACTCCTTTACACACACACACACACACACACACAATCTTTCTCTCTAACTTTCTAGTAATTTCTTTTATTTCGTCCAAGCATACTGACAACATTGCAGTTGACCATTTTGGCCACATACGGTGTGGCGTCGCATACAATTGTTGCCACCACACACGTATACACAAGCACACAAACATATGTATTTGTATAAATATGAATTCCGCTCCGCATTGAGTGTGGCACAGCATTCGCCATTCCGTTTGCTATTATTAGGTGTGCACAAAGCTGGTAGCATACTTTTGGGCGGTCAAGCGCACGACTTGTAATTTAAGCCACAAGTATGGCGGTGTGCAAGTGCTCGTCCACTGCACTTTTATTTTACCTATACTTTCGCTACTTTAAACCTTCCCCTAGCCACCTCCCCTCATGTAATCATCGCCATCATCAGCATCCTGGATTTGTTAATACCCTCTGTTATTTCCGAATGCTCCGGGTATTACGGCTTTCATTTGCAGCAGATGTTGCTCGCTGGCATTTCGTTGCTGCGTTGTGTATTTTTTTATTTGCTCAACGCAAACATTTTTAGATGCATATGTATGTATGTATGTATATAGACTGAAACAGCAAACAAGTACAGTGGCTAGCAAAACGGACATAATCACAAATATGTGAAAGAGGACACCTGTACAGGGGCAACGAATGGCATGTTGCATGCACATTAATGCATACATGTATTTGTTTATGTGTATATATGTGTGATTGCAATAGAAACCCGTTATTATGCGCCCATTAGTAGTGACCATTTCGGTTCCATTCGGTACTATTGTTGGCATGTTTGTTACTTCTTTTGCGGATTCTGCATTTATGCCTCAGCGATGGCTGCATGAAGCTTAAGGTGGTCAAGTTTAAAATCTTGGGCTTGATTTTTTGAGATGGAAATTTCGCTAGGTGCCCATATAAGTGCCCACAGAATAATGATTGAAAACAACTGACTAAATTTTATCACTACTCCAACTTTAGTGTCATTTTAGTGCATTAAGTTACTTCGACTGTTTTATTAAATTATTACTAGAGACAGTCTTCTGCCTTTGTGGTTTCCGGACATAGGCAGGCAACGCTTCATTTCTTCCTTTCTCGTACACGATGAAATAGGGAATGCAGTTCGTGTGTTTTGTGAAAGCCAACTCCCTCTTTCTGTTTAAAAATTTAAGCCATTCTTAAGCGCATCTACATGCCTATTTTACTTTAAATATTTTAAGTTTATCAATAAAATTTAATGAGAATATTGTAAATCAAGTATACAAACAGTTTTATTTGTAATAAGAGCCGTTATGAATATTATTTATAATATTTTTATTAACTTCTTATTTATATTCAACAACAAATTGTAAAGAATCCAAATATAAATAATAACAAAAACATACAAAATACACTATATGATTGAACCAACCAGGCGTATGAGCAACCCAATGTACTAGAGAACTTTCCCAACCTCCAACTTTGTATTTGTTTGGCATAAAATAATGTCAAGTATAGCAATATCGCCAAGCCGAGTTACAAAAAATATATTCATTCTTGAAAATAAAAGACCATTAGATGCTGAGCGCATCCTTGCAACGAACTTGAAACGACACTTCTTCAGCAATCATATATCTAGATTTGTTCTGTTTTATTATAAAATGGAAATATGTGCAGATTAATAGAACTTAAGGGTCATATAACAACAGAGTAAGTTTGCGAGGAACTAAATTATGCTTCATATGCTATTGGGTTGTTCGGAAAGTCATTTCGTTTTTTCCTGCCGGAGGACTTAATTAAGTTTTTTTTCGAAACTAACTTCACACTTAAGCCCCATAACCATTATATGTCATGAGAGCTGATATTGCAAGGCTTGTGTGTGAAAAAGTTCTATTAATTCTACCCAGTAGTTTTTGGTTGGTGCCTTTTTAAATATGGAGAGCAATAAGCAGCATTTTCGTCATATTTTACTTTTTAACTTCAGAAAAGGTAAAAATGCTGTCCAAGCGAGAAAAAAATTGACGGATGTGTATGGAGAAGGCGTGTTAACAGTACGCCAGTGCCAGAACTGGTTTGCAAAATTTCGATCCGGCAATTTTGATGTCGAAGATGCACCACGGTCTGGAAGGCCGGTCGATGCGATAAAGGCATTAGTTGATGCAAATCGGCGAATCACCACACGAGAGATCGGTGAGAGGTTAAATTTGTCGAATTCAACTGTTTATGGCCATTTGAAAGGCATTATACGAAAACTGTCTTTCATGTTCTACAAAAAAAAACGAAATGACTTTCCGAACAACCCAATATTTGCAATATTGATTTTAAGTTACTCATACGCCGTGGTGATGTATACTGTATACTTATTACAGGCGCGTCCGAATAAGCCTTAAGGTAGTGAAAAGCGAAAAAAATTTCCAAACTGAATTTTATCTGAGTGTACATACAATTTTGATATAATGTAGTTGGAACAGAGTCAATATAGAGCAAAACGTGTCATCTAATTAAGCAGCATAATAGATAAATATTGCCAAACAGAAAATAATAATACTGACTTTTTAATTGAATATTACATATAGTTTGGAAAATGAGTTCAGAAAATGTTCATATGTATATACATTGTTGCTATATGGTCTATACTTCGTTAAAACCATGAAACCCCTCAGCTTGGCAGTTCACATCATTGCAATGTTTTTTCTTAGTATATTTTTTTAATAAACAGTAATTGTACATATGCATATGCATAAAAGTTGTCTGTCCTTCTTTATTGATCATTTTGTAGCAGTTCAGGAAATGAATAATATTAAAAATTTATGCTGACATTTTGTTGGACCAGCGCGCACTCACTCACACCATAATACACAGGCAAACACAAACAAGAACAAATATAAACAAAGATACCGTTATACGGTGGTAGAGCCATAAGTCAGGACACATTTAAAGAATTAATTTTTTTGAGCAAGAAGGACTTTCTATTAAATATGAAAGTCGTAATAGTTTAAAAACAAAAAGCTTTCTCTTAAGGACCTTGAAGAGTTCAATACTTCGACTATAATGTCTACATTTCTTTAGGTTGCTGCAGGGATAATAGTCGAAATAAAAGTAAAACTATCAAATATTGCATCGAAGCAAGAAAAGGGTTGCATTTTAAACAAAATTGGGTCTGGATTCTAAGGTAGTCTGTTTCCAGGCTCAACAATTGCAAAATGAATAGCTGAACTAAGGAAAAATATTCACTGTAAAAATTCTACTAAAAGATATTCAAAGATTTTTCGGCAGAAATGCAAAAACACCACAGACCTGTCCAGCTGGCCTCGTAGATGTATTGATGACTGCAGCACACAACCTTCCTTCGACTGCAAGTTCATACACAAACTCGTATGCATGTTGGTATATGAGCGCATGTATATATATATATATATATATATATATATGTGTGTGTGTGTGTGTGTGTGTGGGTACGCTTCTGCTTGAGCTGCATAAACCTGACTGCCGCCAGTCATGCAGCACTAATAGTTTTTAATTTTTAATCGCTTATAAAGTAAATGTTATTTTGTCGCCATTTTGGGACCAACGACCACAGCGCATCGCCAGCCTGCCGACGTACGTCCGTATGCCTCCGTGCATGTGTGTGCGTCTGCATTTTATGACCAAACATAAGAGTGGCAAGGCAGACCATGCAGTTGGCTCAGCGTTAATTGTGCTGACATTATTGAAATCAATTATTTAACGGCGAATAAGATGCTAATGAATAGTTGCACCGGGAAATGGCGTTTTGTGTGGGTTTAACCAGAGGGTACAGAGCGAAATGCCAACCGAATGATGTCGCTGGGAAGCTTAAAGGGATTATGTTGAAAAGTGCTTGCAGTTGAATGAAAGTGAATATCCCATAGATGTCAGTAGTGACTAGAAGGCTGTGCTTGAATGTTTTGAGAGCTTATAACATTCTGAATTTGTAGAAGTGGCATCTTTATGCTAGATACAAAGGCTGATTTCTGGCTTAACAGTGCATAGATAAGCTAAATCACCTTAAACGGAATGCGAACAATTAGGAGAAAACTCTTCGTGCTCTTTTGCATCCATTAAATTTTTGCTGGCGTAGTATGCTAGTCGAAAGCGTTATTAGTCCTTTGTTTTTAGAGCGGTTTTGAATATTATTTTCACAAATTTAAACACAAACATAATATCCTTATTTGACAATCAATTGTTGCTAAATATATGTAATGAGATGTTGAAGTTTCAAAATTGGCCCATTGGACCAACAGAGCATAAGGATAACATATATTACTAGAATAGCTTTCTCAATTCCTGGTTTGCAATTTTTTTTTTAGCATAAAAGTTGCAAACCTTATAATATTATAAGGATAGGATTTTATATCTCGGATATAAAATATTTTGAGCACATCTTTGCAACGAACCTAAATCTACGGGTCTTTAGCAACCGAAACTAATATGCATTTAATTATTAAATGTAGACTGATTAAAAGATGAATGAGTTCACATAACATTTCGGTTAAATCACGAGCAAGGAAATACTTTAGTATATCTAATTTTGGACATAAGTCACTCATATGCCTCGGTTATCCATTTTTATATTATTTTATATTCAATCTTTCAAAATGTTTAACGAACACAAACATTTTTGTTTAAACTTGAGAGGCTTTTTTTTAACTTAAGAGAGGCTCACAGTCACCAATAGTGAACGCTGCGTGCAAATAATTTGCCACATTTTAGTTCCCCAAGTCAATATCAACTGGTGAGAAGCTAAGTTGTGCAACAAAAAATAAAGCATGTGGAGCTATCACTTGATTGAGACTAAACTTGTGAAGAAATACAGTTGCAATTTGGATATCGAGACGATTTTTTGCAGAAGCACGTCAGTCGAAATTTAAATTTGCCACGTTGTTATAGAGAAAATGCTCCACAAAGTAGGAGAAATTATACCTAGTTTATGATTCAATAAGTCACAGTCACGGCGGACATATTCCGATATAGTAAGTCAAAATATTGATGGTCTCTTTAATTTCTCTTTGGTTTTATAAATAAAAGTGTTATGCTTCTAAAAAGGATATCATTTATCAATTGCTTCACTTTTACTAACACTTATTTTCCACGATTATTTAATTTAGGTCGTTATTGAACAATAATTTGTCAATTAACGAAAATAAGTTATAAAAAGGCGCTATAAGATTAGACCAGCCAGGCGAATGAGTAACTTAAATAATATTCCGCTCAGTCTCTGTCAAATCTGTATTAGTAGTATAGTGGAAATTGAGCTAACTGCTGCAATCAGAAAAATGGGACCACGTCATTATAAAGCTCACTAATCAGCTGAGCTAGCTTATGGAATTTAAAATGAATCATAAACTTTCACCTAAATCCTACAGTGGACCATCGAGGTAAATTTTAAGACCACTTAAATTCGAAATTTCAATTCATCTGAAATCCAATTTACTAAAAAATTTTGCAAAATCGATACTCTACTCGTTAGTATAATACTAGCATTACTAATTGTTCGCCGCCCTTAGCATTTGGGTCAGTGTTTGCCATGCACAACCGCACATAGATAAATTCACACTTCGATTGACCCGAAAGCCAACGCCAATATTGGCCACATAATCCATTGAAGTTTAAACAAAACTAACCCATACGGACAAATCGAACATATTTTGGAGGAATTAATGCAATCACTGGAGCGGTGAATCCATTAGAAACGAAAGAGAATTGTGAACAAGTGTGAACACACAAGCACGTGATAAATGTGCATACATATATACATAACAGGAGAGATAAGCAAAGAGAAAAGGAAATATGAGAAAGGCATAAAGTTTTATAACTAAAACAGAGCACGTACATATATCATTTAGCATATGTACATATGTATGCAACTATAACTGGGTGTCTGCGCATAAGTGCTGCAAGTGTTGTTGCACAGCTTGGGGCCAATTGCAGTGAAAACGCGTAAAAAACAAACCAATGCTTTTGTGAGTGTGAATTCGACTGAGAGTTTCTATGCTTATGTGTGTGTGTATGAGTGTATGTGTGTGTGAATGAGTGGCATCTCCATACTGGTTGCTGGTTGCTGGTTGCTGGAATCTAACAAAGTACCCACCACCAGTGTTGCATCACCTGCATGCAGGTAGCATTTCATGTGAACGCGTGCAAATGCCAAGCGCTTACGGTGCGTGTTCTCGGTATTCGGATGCCATATGAGCAACACTAACTAACATCACAGCATCATCGAACATTCGAATAGGCGCATAACACCTGAGCGAAAACCGCCGTTAGCGCATTTGGTTATCGCCAGCAAACAATGAGCAATGAAATCGTGTTACCGGATCGAACACTAGAATGAAATGCTCCTAACGATAGAAGTACAGCAGCCTTTGCCTACAATCAGGCGCATTTAATGTCATTTAACCCAAGTCACATATCCATTAACAATACTATTTCCTCCAAGTCGCACACCCTTAAAGTAGTTTTTGGGTGGAATAGTAATATATTCAACTGATGGTACTACTGTCAAAAATTTATTTAAAATTTCGTCGAAATACAACTGGATCGTAACCAGTTTGTTACTAGTTGTACAGATACTAAAAACTTATTACAACGAGCCGACTAAATTACAATGGAGGGTTAATTTCCAAATGCGTATTCGCCGTTTTGATGAAAGCCCATAGCTTAAACAATAAACCGCTGCTGCAGTGCCATCTCGCCACGCAGCCAACATCATCGGCTAACACGCACACTAACACAACAACAAATCGAAGGTAAAGAGAAGATCCGCACATTTCCACATTGGTAACGCTATAAGCGGTGCATTCCTGCAACAGCGGTGCCGATTGAGGTGACTATGCTGACAAGCGGTGCCACTCGCGTGTGTGCTGCTGTGTGCCCCAATAAACGTCGGCACACGCAAGCACACGCCCATGCACGCAGATGTTGCTGTTGCTGTTGCTGTTGCTGTTGCTTGTGGTCTGGGCACAAGCCATCCAAGTGCAGCCTTGTTTGCCTTTCATTTCATGGCAATTGTGGAATGTTGCTCTTGCTACACATTCATGCGCTCACCTGCGTGCTTCTCTGCACATCCATGTGTGTGTGCGTTAATGAATGGCATTGCCGCACATCCATTGCTTTTAGGGTTCAATCTGCTCGCTCATGCGGAAGTTTAGGCTCACTGACGCATTTCCTTCCTTCCGCACTTCCTCCGCTCCTTCCTTCATTGCTTGCCTACCTGCTTTATCCCTACACATCGTTGCTTTGTTGTTGTTCTACCACTTTCGCCCTTTTATTTCGGAAATTATTCCCCTTCATGCATAGTGCCTATGTGCATGTGTGTGTGTGCGCTTTGTCAAATAACTTTGGGTAAATATCCTTTGTTTGCGGTAGTCGGTAGGCAATTGGATTAATGTCTGAATTATTGGTCTGCTGGCACCGCTGTTCGAAAATCATTATTGGCCATATGTTCAAGCATTTTCGAGAGTTCGGGTATTTAACGGTGAATATATACAAACACATTTATTACGTTTTGTGGCTTTTATGCTTGTTCATATGCATTTATCATATGCTTTTACTAATGCTTGTGGCTTAGTTGGCTTTTGGTTAGAAAGATGGCTTTGTGGGCTTCAGAAATACTTTGTTGTAAGCCTTGGATCCACTGAAATCAAAATATTTACATCTTAAAATGATAGCGCTTAATTGTTTAAGCAAAAGTTTGAGTTAGCTTATTTTGGAAATATTACATTTCATTCAAAATTGCATTATACTATTTTTCGAAGAAATGCTCCTAAATATAGGAGAGGTTGTTTTCTAAGTAAGGTGAAATGTTGCATACAATTAGGCGAGTTTAATATTAATTTAAGAGTCTTTCGGTGGATTCGAACGAAAGAGATCAATTGTGCTTTTGCTTCCCTCTCTTTTGAGAGAGCACACTTTTACCTTCTCAGTGGAGGCATATGATTTCTCATTAATTTAAGTAAGTAAATCAGCTAGCTTGGAATACTGTAGTAGTACTACTTACCAAAATTGCGTTACAAAAGTTCTTAGAAACGCATGAAGGGCAACTTTTGAAGAGGGCAATAGACATTTTCATCGCAATAAATAAATATATTTGATTTTGCATTGCGTAGGCAGTTTGTAAGATGTGAAATTTTACGCAAGAGCAGGCCAAGCCTGGCCGATTCCTAATGTTTGTCTTAAAAGTGTTGTAGGTATTTTAGAAGCTTTGAACAAAAATTTAGGTACTGCTACATTTTACCCATGACTTTACATGACATGCACATGAACATGAAATTCATGAACTTTAAAAAAGTTAAAGCGATTATCCCCAACCTAAAGTGATCCCCAAATTGTACTATTATAGTTTCATTTGCGACCAAGTCTCAGCACATTATATTAGTCCAAGTATCACCGTTAGCATCTGAAAAATTTTTTCCAGAAATATTGGTACCCATTTTTTATTTGGTGAAATTTTTTATTAATTAATATTAATAAAATTAGTTATTATTAATATTAAAAAAATATTACAATTGTAATCAGGTAGGAATATTTCGGAAGGAAATATTTTGAAGACATTTTTTGGGAAGGTTTTGCGGCATGTTTACAAAATTTCAATTTTATAAAATTGGCAACATAAAATAATCACTGTAATATGGTAGAAAAAGAGAGAGGATTGCGATTGAAAATATAATTGTTAAATGTTGCCATTTTTTTTTTTTAAATTATTTATTTACAAAATTGATAAAATGAGTGAAATATTAGAACGTTAATGAAAGACGTTTATGTGAGATTTTCTGAGATACTGTTGATAAAGGTTGCCACCTGCTTTCAAAATAATTTAAATTAATAATATTATTTATTATTATTATATTATTATTATTATAATATTATTATTATAATATTAATTATTTGTTAAAAAAAAAAATAATTTGAACAAAAAAACAGGAAATTGAGGATATTCAAATTATGAGGTTTAAGAAGTCTTACATCTTACAATATTTTTTGAGTGGTATTACCACCTTTTCAAGAATTTTACTCCATTGGGACTAAATGAAATAATAGAATATGGGTACCAAACTAAACAGATTTAAAAACCGTTTTTTTTTTTTGCAGTTAGACTTTTGCACAACCAAAAATGTATGAGTTAAAGTGAAACATAACATTTTTAGAAGAGTGTTGCCACCTACAATGTGGGTACCAAAGTAAAATGAGTAATATTTCTGGCCATTCTTTGGTTCTGAAAACACTTTTTTTTTTAATTGCAAAGAAAATCAAACACTAGTCAATTCATTTTTCAACCAAATATGGGTTTTTAGTTTTTTGGCTTCCATCAGAGATATGTTTTATCTCAAATGTTGCTTTTGGAATGGTTCATTATTAACACATAACAAGCTATCTTCCCATCGCCCGTCACTAAATGCATGTATGTGTGTATATTTAATTGTCAGCATTTGTCAAATGCACAAAGAAAACTATCCGTTTGTCCTTTCACTAACTTCCATATCCTGCATTTTCAGTTCTTTGTGGCAACACCTTTTGTAAAATTGAGGAGAAGAGAGATATCTCCGCAAACCGTTACACACGTCACCCTCATCGAACGGAGATAATTTTGAGAAGTTTATCAATTTAATGGCGGTATTGTCAAGGGCAGCGAACAACAAAGTCGAATTTAATGACTGCATTTTCTATTGCGACAACAACAACCATAACAACAACAACAACAACAACAACAACATTTAAAGCAATGCAACGATAACAATCAGAAGATTGAAGCTATAAAGCATATTACAATCAATGCAATTTAAAATCTATGCCGCTCTAAATGTTTAGCATACAATTAGGCGCATTTAAATGCGGGTGAAAATTAACACAGAGAGAGAACATATAGAGAAGGAGACAGAAGGAAGGGAGGGCGCGTGTGCTTCTGATGTGTACAGGACACAGTGGACAGCTGAAATATTTGTTGTTGCGTGTGTTGAAATGAGGTTCTATGTGTGTATGAGCGGCTCCAGCTGATAAGCTTAGACGAATGAATAACTGCAATTTTAAAGCAAAAATTTAATAAATATAAAACCTCTATGAAATGTGGCTGGACTTAATGCAATATTTTATTTTACCAGATTTTCGTTATAAATTTGAGTTATAACAACAACAATATGGAGATTCATATGCAAATAGCTGCATAGTACACTAAGGAGGGAGGGGGTGAGAGAGGAAAACGGAGAGAGTGTGCGGTAAATGAATAATTTTTATATTTTTCGTTTTGCTTTTCTATGCAATTCTATGTTCTGCCTTTTGATTTTTGCTACCTTTACACAAACATGTATATATTTTATAAATATTTATTTTATATATATATATATATTCATGCTAATTTTTAAGCTACAATTATGCATAAACCTCACATATTTGCCGCTAAATTTGAATATTCATGCACAAGTTTCCATGGCTGCGGTTACAAACCAGTATAATAAATACCACAGAGAGCTTCTGCATGTGTGTGTCCGAGTGATATACACAATAGCAGCTAATCCCACGAAAATTTAATGAGTTTTGGTTAGCAAATTGCATCGCGGAGGGAAGTGTTGAGTTGTGAGAATGAAAAAATTGCTAATAATTACACCTAAATAATGATATTTAATAATTTAAAATAAAGCTTAGCAACAAGTGTAAATTATTTGAGAAGAAGAAATTCAGTAAAAATTTTAAAAATTCGAAAAAACTGTAATTATTAACTGTAAATTAACTGAAATTAAAGAAAATATATTTGCATATGCCTTTACGTGACTGCATATGTTTAAGCACACATTTATATATACACACACACAAGTAAGGGTGCGAAAAAGTTGAAACTGCCAACAACGATTGCTTGACTTTTCAAGTTTAATTAATATTGAATGCATTCAATTAGCATTAAAAAGTTGCGCTCACAATACGCTATAGTAGCAGATGAACTGTATAAACGAGCATATGTATAATATGTATGTGTCCTGGTAGCGTAATTGCTTCTGCGTATTAAACATTTTCCGCCTTTCATTCTTAATCGTATTTATCGCATTTACCGTTTTAAGGTTCTGTTGCTTGTTAGTGAAGCTTTACAACTCTATTTACGCACACATGCACATACATTCATGTACACATAAAACATTTTAATAGTGGGCTTAACAGCGCTTACACATTACGTATACGCCCTGTTGAACATGCATTTTATTAAAGAGTAAGCATTTAGTACTGTACGCTTGGGTCGATCAGTTTGTTATCAAAAAATATAATTTCTTATTTGCAATAAATATGGCTATAAATAAATTTTTGAGATAGTTGAAAACCTAAATTATACTTTAAAATTTATAGAAAAAGTGGAAAAACTGCATTTATTATCATTAAAAATAACTGTAAATTTTTATAAATTTTTAGAGGTAAAATACTATACGAAATTTTTCAAAAGCGCTGAAAAAGTCAACCCAACTTTAACTTAGTTTTGAAATTTTTTTCCTATCCAAATATGCAATTCCAATTTCCAAATTCCAAATATCTTCCAATTCATTTCTGTCTTTCAAAATGTTCACTCTAATGTGTGTACATATACAACAAATAAACGTAACTACATAAATACATAACGTTATTGCAATTTTTCACATTCGCACATATTGTTGCAGCAATCAATCAGCAAATCGATTTTCAAGTTATTCAGTAATTGTAAGCTTATTAAGCGCTTAATGAAAGTAGCAAATACTCAACAAAAACAACAATACCTACAGCTGAGTTATATATCCTTCTATAGCACTCAAACAATGAAAAATCATTAAAAATTGGATTACAAATTATTTTCAATTTTAAATCTATAGTAAAGAATTATTTATGCAAGCGAAAGTATTTAAAGTAAGTAAGTTTTTGAAGCTTCGGTAGAAAAATTTAATTTTGGTGAAAAAATGTTGAGCAATTTTTTCGCTTCTAAGGCAATTTGTTTGTAATAAAAAAAAGCATGGTAAGCCTTGCCTCGTTTCTTTTTTGTGATGTGGAAATATTTAAAAATGGATGAAATAATATCGATCAATTGCACCGAAACAAATTTGAGAAGTTGCCACCTGCTGCAAAATCATAGAACAAAATCATTGATAGGGTAAAAAACACCACAAGGTGTTGGTGAAAAGGTGTGGCACTAAAAATTTTTAAGAATGCTTGGGAAAAAATGTTTGAGTAGGGCAGCCATATATTCAAATTTGATCATAATATTATATTGATTCAATTGTTTTGTCAAAACAAGTGGAATATTACAATACGGGCATCAAACTAAAGAGATTTAAGACGACTTGTTGCTGGAAAAATTGTTAGAGGAGGGTTGCAAGCTGTTCGAATAAAGGTACTCTCACATTTGAGCTTCAAATCACATCGATTTATAGATTTGTTGAAAGGCCTCACTGTGAAAATATTCTTGGAAGGTGTTGCTTATAAGAGAATTCATAATAATTCTGTTGAATTCAATAATTGCATTACGATTTTTCATACACAATTTTTCTTATAATTTAAAATATTTTAACTTTCATAAATTTTGATGTTTAAACTTTTTACCCAAATTTTTAATGGTGAGATTTCTTTTGGTTTCTTTATATCAGAACAGTCAAACATATTAGTATTTCATTTTATTTAACAAATACAAAACTTTACATCTCAAACCTTAATTAGGTAAAAACTGCAACTTTATTTTAGATTAAATATGCAATCAATAAGGGCCAGCTTCAGCACACACAAAAATATTGTTTATGAATATTGGAAACTTCTATTAATCCTCCCCAAATTCTATACAGCATTGGAAGTGTCGAGAATGTGTTTTATTTTCACCACACAATTGACACTTTTAAGTGAGTTTCTCTTCGCTTTAGCCTGAACATATTTTCTCCAACGCTTTACCTGCCGGTTGCATGTCGAGTTGCTCCCAAAAATGCTCATTCATTGTTTGTTTGTCTTTGGTTTGATGAAGCTAAATGCGCACTCGAATTTATTGTTGTGTTATTTGTTGTTGCTATTGTAGCTGTTGTTGTTTTGTTGCCGTAAAATATTGTAAAATATTGCTGCGTTTTTGTAGACATTCTTGTTCAGAGTTGCATTTGCAATTTCTCGTTGACTCGTTAAGCGACTGGTAGGAGCCTAATCAACCGCTCAGTTCAGAGATATGAGAGTTTATGGCTGTGCAACTTTTTCTTAATGATGTTTCTTAGTGATGAAAATAGTTAAGTGTTAATAAATATTTAGAAGAGACTTTATTAATTTGAGACATTTTCTGTTATTTATTATATTTTTTTATGAGAGACTACATATGAGAGCAAAGGTAAAGACATATTTATGGAAATGGAGCTAAAGATAAGGATAAATATGAAGATAAAGACAAAGGTAAACACAACAAGTAAGGGAGGGGTAAGTTTGGGTATAACCGAACAGTTTATTCTCTCGAAATGTGCAAGGATCAGAGGCGGCGAAATATTTTCAATATTTTGCTTTGCGTCAGAGATATTTATATTAAAATCTGCCAAATTAACTCAAAAGTGATATATGCGAAATAAACTGAACCAAAATGGCTTAATTGAAAATATTAGATTAGATAAGAGAAAAGGAAATCATTATATTAGAAATAAGCGACTTAGACCATGGTCTAGATCGATTTATTTCATATTTAGCGCGAAATCACATTGTGTTTAAGAAAACAAATCCACTTAATTTCATTAAAATATCACACATATTGACTAACATAAACGGTTTAAAGTCAGATGGTAAGTCGGAAATTCTTACATCGGTAATTTTTGGGATAGAGGAAGATCACCACTGATCACATTAACTCTTTTCATTATTAAAGTATATTAGGGAACATGTTTTTACGCAATTTTGTGAAGCTAACTCACACAGTGACATATTTGGCATAAAGTCTGCTCGAAAAGCGAAAATCACTAAATGTAGTATATGGGAGCTGAGATAAAGTCTACCGGATAAATGGACAAAGTCTACCGGAAAGTTGAAAATCCATATGTCATGTATATGGGGGCTAGGGATAGTATTTACCCGATTTTCCCCATTTTTGATACCAGAGTACATAATTATCATGGAAAGATAATCCTCCATTTTCATTAAAATATCTTACAAATTTCCCGCTATTTTCGGTAAAAAAAAGTCAGATAGATGCGCAGAGGTACCTTATATTAAGTATCTGATGGCTTGAAAAGCTATAATCCGATTTCAACTATTTTTACGCATGAGATGGTATATCTTGGACGTACTATTCGTGAAAATATCTATTCCAATACCTTAATTATTTTTCAATTTATCTACTTTAAAGCGAAATTATCCGATGAAACCTAAGATTGTGTTATATGAGAAGTAGGCGTGTTTATATGCGACTTCGCCCATTTTCATAGCGTGACATAAGAATTCAAATATGATGTCACATAAAAAATTTTGTGGAAATCGGTTAAGATTTTCTTGAGATGTGGGATTTCTCCTAAAAGTGGAGGGTGCGACACCCATAATCAAAACTTTAGACGGATTCCTATGCAACCCTTCCGTATCATATTTTCTGCAAGATTTAATTTTTCTAACGTGTTCCTTCAGCGAGTTTTCGCACGTTTAGTAGTGTTCAACATAACTTTTGTATGTGAGGTGGGCGTGGTTATTATCATATTTCACACATTTTCTCAGTATATAAAGAGATGCTAGAAAAACTTAGTCGGAGCTAGTTTTATTATTATAGCCTTAACGGTTTCCGAGATATATATACTAAACCTTTTGGGCGCGGGGCCATACCCACTTTTACAAAAAATTTTGTCCACAGATGTCCCACCCCACTAGGATCGTCTGCAATAAATAACACGTTTATATCTTAATTTTCTGCTTAGTTATAGCTGTTTGTCTGTTTTCGATTACTGGCAGTTTGTGGACGTGGCAGATGTCCAATTACCCCCATCTGCAATACCAACCGTCTTACGGTGACAGAGGAAGCGGATGCTATGTTTCATCAAAATATCTTAATTTTTAATCAAGTTATTGAATGGACAGACGGACGGACGGGCAGACAGTCACTCGGATTTCAACTCGTCTTTTCATCCTGATCATTTATATATACATATATATCTATATCTAACTCGTTTAGTTCTAGGTGTTATAAACAACCCTTAGGTGAACAAAACTAATATACTCTCTAGCAACATGTTGCAAGAGTATAAAAATAACAGTAAGTATGAAGGTATATAAAAAGATGAAGATCAAGATGAAGATAAGTTAATCTATTTCAAGAGACTTGAAATGCCAAAACAGAAACTATTTTGGAACCTGTTGATAACACATGAAGGGAATTAAATGTCTTAATTACAAGTTTCCGTTCAAAGTTGAATAAGCGAAATTAAATTAAATTGAACAGTCAATATTCCGCGAATTTTTGCAAACATTCAATATCCGTATATGTCTGCATGTAAATGTGTATACCAAAAGGGCTTAAGTGTATGTGTGTATGTAATTTGTAAATTACGTGGAAGGTCGAAAGACTCTAATTTGTGCTTTTGGGATTAATCCATTAAGCAAAATGTCGATTTATTGCATATTGACAAAGAGAAATTAATAACCACAGCCCAGCCAAATACAAGCAATCAATCAACAACAATCAATAACTAATTTATGAAAAATCCAAATATCATAATAGCCAATAGATCAACAAGAGTGCACATAAATTGTGCTAACAAATTTGATTTAAGCGCTGTTTTTTGCCATTGCCATTGCCTGGCAAAATGCAAGTTATTAGGAGCAATTGAATAAACATAACCTACAAAGTGAACGATTGCTGCTGAACATTATATGTATGTATGTATGTATGGCGTAAGTAATCTGCAGATATGAGCAGCTATGACTATAATTTTCCACACATACTTTATATTTATATGTGTATGCATGTATGTGTGTGTAGGCATGTTTGTAGTTGTAAATAACTGCTGATTGCTGCTGACATTTAACACCCATGGGCTTGCTGTCAATTTCAATGTGGCCCCTGCTGCTTCTCGATTAGGCGCAAAGCACAGTGGCAGCGTTGGGATGCGAGAGTGGAAGGCTGAGGCAAAAGAGCTTAGCAAATAGATAGCGAAAATCAAGATAGGCAACTTTCAGTGGAGATTTATTCGAAATGCAGCTAAGCGAAATGCATCAATAGGTTTATCTGGATTTATTATAGGCGTCAGTTGTTCAAACTCATTTGCTATGCAGACAACTGCACATGCATTTGTGTAGTTGTATGTGTGTGTGTTTGTGTGTGTGTGTGTAAAATACAGTTTATTGCAGCAAAACTACTGTTTGCAGTTGCAAAAGTAAATATTTGCTTTAAATTGCACTTAAAAAGTCAAGAACGCAAATGATGCACGAGCCATGAATAATTTCATATTTTGTTTAATACATTGTGTATTATATCTATATATGTATGTATGTGTGTATGCGTATTCAATTTTAATCTATTGCTTGGTATATCTGGTGTTGGGATTATGCTGGCATGATTATATATAAAATATATATGTATTTGTCAATAATGTTGAATTTTGTGTACAATTTCAAATATACGTTAATGGTTTCATAGTCATACTAAAGCACTCAAAAAAAAAAAAATGTTTTTTGTAAGTTTTAATCTTTGAGGCGTTGAACTAAATCACTCCAATATAATTTTGGCATTACCAACGATTCTATTTGTTAAATAACTTTTCCTTAAACAAAGTAAAAGGAAATGTATCCCCACAAAACCGTCCACCACATTCAGAACCAATAATAAACTGATGGTGGAAATATTGTTCCATCTTACAACTCAAACCTTGAAAGTTAACTTACAAATTTTGACCGACAATAGTCGAAATTTGTCATTGCGGAAGATCAGAACAGCTCATATGAGGAAGTATGGATATCGTCCCCGTCAACACATAGTATTTACATGATTATCTCGGTCTTTAGCCTTAAACCCGTTGGATTGGGATGTCTAGTGGTAAAGTGGGCATTTTCGAAAACCACCGATAGTAAAATATGAAAACGATCATGTCCAAGTAAAGCTTAACTGCTGATCGTATTTTATGGTGTAAGTTGTGCCTGAATGTCAGTACTGATTACTTAAATTCAAAATATCCATATGGTTGTCGGCTCCTCCTCTCAGAAAGCTTTTGTCAGGCGATTGCTTATAAAGAAAGCGTAACACAAGCTTTTACCTTAGCAGGGATTTGAATACCGATATACACTCGACTACGGCGACTGCTGAAATGCTATTCGGATGTACAAAAATGCCTGCCACGCATATTTATTTCCCCTGATAAGTAACTATGCATTTTTATTTACTTCAAATGGTTTCATCCCTGCTCAGAAGAAACAATAGTATGAAAAAGTTTACGTCTCCAACAGAAAATGATTCCCTTCCGTAGATGTATGTTTTCGAAATTATAAAATAATATTAAAATATGCTTAAACTGAGATTTGAACCTATGAATTACCATTAAGTGGTCATGCACTCGGATACAATGGAAACTTGCCTGCATACACAATACAAATTGCATGATTTTCTATGCACACAAGCAAGTAACTGTGTAATTTGAATTTCTTAAGAAGATGGCAACCCTAATCTGCAGAAATAAATGTCTTAACTAAAAAGTACACATAAAATATATTCAGTTTTTGGTATTAAAGGTATTAATTTAAAAAGGAAAATCCTCTATCCTTTTCTTATCCTTATCCCTTTCTAAAAAAAAAAGGATAAAATATTTTTCATTCATTTAAACAATTGGTAATCTTGCAAGAAATTTTTTGGTAGATAAAGATATTGACTTAATTTTGCCAAATAATGAGATCCAATGCCACCTCTTGGTGGTAACCCTTATAATAATTGGTAACCCAGCTTTCAAAAAGGTATGTCAAATATTTTGCTTTAAAGGACATCAGCCGTGCTCTCAACACCATTTCTTACCTTTTGATAACAAACGTTACATGGATATTTGACGAGGAAGCTGCAGGTTTGGAAAATTACATCGGAGAATAGCGATGATAAATGTTATTCTCAGTGGTGAATTTCCGCCCTATAAAATCGTAAATTATTTGCAGTTAAACTTTAATCCAATTTTTTGCGCTATGCAAAATAAGGAAACTTCTTCAGCAGCGGAAATTTAATTATTGGTATGAAAATTTGCCAAATTCTTTGAAGAACGCATACTGCCACTATCTGAAAGTTTTTTAGAAATGTAAACGTGTGTGTGGGTGCGTGGGTTGGTAGTAAATTCTTTTATTAAATTTTTATTTTTATTTTCATTTCGGTTTTATTTTTGTCGCCTCACTGGCCAAGCTAGTTTTATAGCAACATCAATTTACAGAAGCGCACAGACAGACACACGCGCACACCACAAACCACACACACACACACACACACACACACACACACACACTCATACACTCATCTACAGAATGCCACAGCTTAACAGCAAAGAGCCAAGAGCCAAGAGAAACCGCAACAATGGCCGACACATTATACCCTGGCGGTTGAGCAGCCGGACAGGCAGGAAATATTAGCCCTTGATGGGTTATAAGGAGGTGTACTTAAATGCACGTGAACACACACATACAAGCGCGCATATCCGTGTATTATCAACATATTTCTTGTTTATACATAAATTGAGGTGTACGCATGTGTGTGTGTGTATACTGTTCAGTTTGAAGGCATCGACAGCAACGTTGGTTGGTAGCTCCGCTTGTTTGCTTTAAAATCTCGACAAACTAGGAGCTCTGCGTGCTGCATATGCTTGTATGTATATATTAAATGTATTATTTTGCTTGAAGGAGTGTCTGTGAGCGAGTAGTTGGCCAAAGTTGACCATGTCGGCAACAAAAGTCAAAGTTTACATTAGCTGCCGGTAATAATTCTGGCGCTGCTACTTAACCTTATACTCGGCGCGTACGGTCAGACAAACTCGTGCTTCAGCAAAGACGAAGTTTCGACTGTAACAAAGAAGCATATATATACAAGCATGTGCATATTTGATTCTCTAAGTGCATTAGGGTGGTCCTTAAGAAAATGAATTTCGCCATTTTTTCGCTCTAACACCCTCGATTGATGTTATTAAAGTTGTTGTTGTTGTTGTTGTTCTAGTTACTTAAAACATCGCCAAATTGTTGAGGTGGATAATGCCAAGGCGGATAAAAATACGAATCCCTTCCATTTGCGGTGAACCGCCTCCTAAGTTTGCTTCCGATTGTATATGATTCGGTGCTATGGAGACCAATAAGACTAAAAAATTATAGTCGAGGAGCTCGCAAACATTTTTTTTATTCTCTCATTTATTTTATACACAAAATTCAGTTTACCTTATGGAAACCGCAAAAAATATTTTGTTCTCTCCCAAGACATGTTTCAATATGAACCAAAAATGGTTACGTCAACCTTTACCATTGCAAATTATTTAGTACCACCCTAATATATACACAAACTCCTGCTAGCTGTACCCGCTTTCTTTTGGACTTTCTTTCAAATTTTCGCTTAACAAATTTTCAAATGTTTTATTTCACTATATATTTTTCGGCTACTTTATACGCCCTCCTGTTCTTTGCGATTTTTCTCACAGTTTTATTTTCCTCCTTTTTAATTCCTCAGTCTTTTGGCTTTCCGCTTATCTATTTGAGCTGCCGTAAAAGTTGATCCGTTGTCTGTTCGGTGAATGTCCTCCGCAAAGCTTAGCGTGCCCAGCACTTCAGCTCAATTTACAATACTTTGGTTTGTCGTCCAGTTGACTGACTCGCTGGCTGACACACTGACTCACTCACCTCTTCACTGGCTCTAAGCACTCGTTGGCGTCTGTAGTCGCAGGCGTCCGATGACTAAGTTGGCGGCGTAACAAGTACTTGGCTGAGTTTTTTGGTCTGTTTGAGGCAATAACCAAGTGGATAATTTGCAGCAACGACAAAGTTCCATCAAAGTAAGCCAAGTTAAGGTGGAGTTAAGAGGTGCGAGGGCGCACCGGCACACACAAAGAGAGGTGTAAGTGTTGAATTTGTGTTAGCATGCTTTCTTTTATGATCACTTGCGAATATTCATGCGAATTGTTGAGAAAACTAAAGGTAAAATGTTGCCATCGGGGAAGCCTGATATTTGAGTCAACGTTGTTTTTAGAAGAGCTGAACTTTAAAGTTATTGGAAAATAGAAATTATACTTAGATTTATAGTGAGAAACTCATTCAAGATCGTGTTAGTCAGCTGTTTAATGGCGACAGCATAAGTAAATATCTCCGAGCAAGTGAATGCTCTGAAACCAGATAACCAGGAAAGATTTTTACTAAATAAATTTTCCTTTATTTCAATTAAACATTTTAAACAAGTGGCAACGCCATTAAAATTTCTCTTTCATTTGATACCGAAGTCATTATATTGGGATTATTTAATTTAATTAACAACTAACAGCAACAAATTAGCAACGAAATATATCGATTCAATATTTTGAACAGGTGGCAACTCTACTCCAAAATATTTACACAGTTCCATATAAATCCATGAAAAAATCGTAGTTCACAAGTTGGAGCATTCGTGGTCCAAACGCCCTGAACGGGTATTTCTGATAACTTGCACTCTTAAAAAAAAGGTTATGGTTAAAAAACCACACATGGGGACCCATTTAGTAGAAAAATTCGGCCTAACAAAACTCAAAGTAGAGGGCTTCTTCATATAACTGAGTACCAAAATAAATTAAATTAAATTAAAAGGCTTATACATATGTGTCGAATGTCAAATATATTTCAAGATATTTTAACCTCATCCGATAAATATACTCCTCAAATCAAGCACCATCAACTTCTAAAGTTCACAAAAATGTAGCGTAAATTTATATCTACTCATCCTCATATATTTTCGACCGCCTTGCATATTTTTAGCTAAACTTCAGACGCCCTTCACTTCACTCTGAAAATTTTGCAAATACTTGCACTTCCCGAGCAAGTTTTTTATTGCTACTTCGGATGAAGAGCCGATGCACACATTGGGAGGCAGACAAGTTGACTGTACTGACATGCGAACAAATTACGACAAGGGTCTATTAGCAGCAGTTAGATGATGGCGTCTACTGACTGCCGACAGCCAGAGCCCTGCGAACCATGGACCGTTGCCAGCTGCAGTTAATTTTGAACTATTCCAGCTGTAGCAAAAAACAAAAGCGTTTAAATAGTTGGCTAAAAAGAATTCATATAAGTATTTTGAGTTCTCACTTGCAATTCACCGCACTGTGGCATCACAGAAGTGTTGTTTTTGCATGAGCAAACGAGGAAGGGTTAGCCTGTTAGTTAGGCCTGAAAATATGCGAGTTATTTTTATACGAGCAAATTAAATCAACACTATGTTGGGAGCAAAGTTAAATATGGCAAAAGAATTTATTTAAAAATTTTTGTAAATGTTGTTGTGATTTTTCGTATTGAATTTTATTCGTCGACGATGCTGTAAAATTGACCATTTTATGTTTGATTTTTTTTTTTACAGATGATTTTTGTTTTTTTGTAACAGAAAGCATTGAATTCATTAAGTTCACCTAATTTATTAAGCCCTAATAATTTAACGCCTAAAGGTATACAAAAGTTAATAATGTGTTGTCTACAATTGGGCTTATCTTAAATGTTTAGCACAGTCATACACCGCAATTTTCTAGCCTAGCCACCTAACTAACGGGTGTTTTCAAATCATTGCTCTAGTTATAATCAAAGTTTTTTTTTTATGGAAAAATATTTGGTTTACTTATTTGGGAAACGAAATAATTATTTTTGTAATGAAATTAATCGACTGTTTCGGAAATAGTGGAGTCAAAAAATTCCATCATATTCGCAGCGTACGGAGCGACACCAAAGCAAAGCTTGGCTCAAAACAAAAAAGATAGAAGATTACCAGCTGCTTGAATATTTTTAAATGAAATAGTATAATGCGGATATCAAACTAAACATATTTAAAAATATTTATGTTGAAGATATTTTAGCGAAGGGTTGCCATTCCTTTGAAAATCTTAAAGCAAACGAGTTCATAAATTAAATTAAATGTTTTTCATAATATTAGTACCATCATAACCTTAGTAGGGAAATATTTAAACACATAGACATATTTTCTTAAGGATCTACCATTTGTAATATATACCATCACAAAAATGTAGAAAATAATAATTTAAATAACGAATAAAACCTATTTTTATTAGCTAAAATATTTCGCTTTGTATTATTTCATTAATTATGCTTTTCTAAAAATACAGTTTAGTTTTTGGGAACAAAAGTGAATGGACTACACTAAAAATACTGATATTTGTGTGTGAAAAAACTTCAAGTTGCAAAATTTACTTCTGGAATTTTTTCCTCTTTTTGTTCTCATGTGGTAATTGCTATTTAGAAATTGGTACGTCCAATTTGTGGTGCATATGAGAATATACTCATATATTGATGTATGGTTACATATAGACTTTTTCTATGCATTAGGTTGGGGTAATATTGCTTATTTAAAGAGGATAAAAATGTTCATAACGAAGAACAGGAAGTGATTAAAATTTGTTTTCACCTTGTAAGTTTATTGAAAATAATTTCTATTATAGTTTTTTCAATATATTGGTTACAAATAATTTGCTGGATGCGAATATAAATTACCCTTTAAACCTCATATTGAATTTATTTAACTCTTTTAATGCTTATGCAATATTTCCACCAGACAGAATTTGAAATTTTTCATTTCTATTGACTGAATTTCTTTTCCACTCACCCTAATATGTGCTTATGAACATGTTGGCAATCGGACGCATGGAATGAAACGAATGAGAAAACTGTGTCGGATAGTTTCCGAAAAATGTTCAGCTGTCACGCAGCCGCACACGCACACATACATATACAAATACATATATACACGTATGGTAAATATGCAGTTGTATGTGTAATTGTGGTATATCGGCAACCGCAATCTCTCTCAAAAAGTATAAAGCAACCTAATGATGTTCACTCGTCCGAATATCCTGTCATAATATTTACATTAGAAAATTGAAACACAGACAATGGCGATGTGGTCGATTTTTGTTAGGAAACTCTGAGCAAAAAATATCACAAATAAAGAGTTTAACTTTGAAAATAGAACAAAAAAGGAAACAAATCGACCACGAAAATTAGCATAGACTGTTAGCCGGGATATATGTATCTTTTTGTAAGTTTACTTTTGTATACCAAAAATTTCGTCGAATTTTCTTAATAATGGTTTGAGAATATTTGAAATAATTTTACATTTGTTTGTGGTGACTATTTTCAGAGAGACTGATAGAACACACAGCAAATACCAATATACTTAGAGTAACTGCCGCCACAAAGAGTGTTATAATTTCTCTGTGTGGCTTTAAATGATAAAATGGCTCAAGTCCAGTTAAGCTAAAGTAGTTATTTCTATTAATAGTAAATTTCTGGATATACATTTCATCTGTAACTTGCAGCAATTTGAAACTTCCGCTTCCAAATTATTGTTTAATACAAAAATAAAGTCGGACTTTCACTCAGTTGCTGTCGCAAAAGCGTGCTTTTTGTACCCATTACGTCAAGTCAATTTAGGCTGCTTTCTTATGAAACCATTGACATAATTTCCAGTTATAAAGAATGAAAACACAACTCTATCTAATATATCTCAATATATCTCAATATATCTAAATATATCTAAATATCTCTGATATATCTTTAGAAAGAAAAAATCGTATAGGGTTGCTATAAGTTAGAAAATATATATAAATTAGGGAGACACTAAAATATGGATGCTGAACTGAATGGTTTTAAGAATGCTCATAATCTAAAATTTTTTAGGTTTAGGAAAGAAACAAATATTGCAATATGCGTACAACAGAAAATATTTTTGCAAAGTATTACCACCTGTCAAATTTTTTATTTCAATAGAATTATTAAACTTATTAAAATATGTTAAGAAAAGCACAAACTAACAGATTTGGAAAGACTTCTCCATAACATATGTTTGGTAAAAGTTGCCACCTGTTTTAAATAATCAAAGGAATAGAAACATAACTGCAAGTTTTCCAGTGGAAATAAGTGCATAACTGGTGTTTCTTTTTGATCAAACAAAGCGATAACCATAAACCATACATTTATCCAATTATGATAGGAAAAATATGCGAAAGCAGAGACTTTCCGTGCGAAAAATTTTCAAACCCATAAAAAATGTCAGAATTTCATGTTGAAAAAATTGTACTCAGCTGAGTTCGACTAAAGGCAATTTTAATGGAATTCTACTTACACTAAAGTAACGTACTAACACTAAAGTTCAAAATGTGTGCGTATAGATTATTCTATGAAATGAATGGAATTTCTAATTACAACACTTGGTCAATCGACCCAAGAGGTAGCTTACCGTAAATTCTCAAATTCAATACTGCCGAAAAATATTTAAATTAAAATTGCCTGAAACAAAACGGATTTCGAATTTTCCAGATGCCGAGAATTTCGTGTACAAATCGATGGTAAAGGTTAAATAGATCAACAACAAAAAACAAAGGAATCTCATGCATGCAGCTGAATATGTGCGCTCATGCCGCATGTAGTATGTTGCAAGTACCTGCAATAAACAATTGTGCAGGATAAGTTGCTGGACGGAGGAGTGAAGATTGAAGGGTGGCCTAGTCTGTCGTAGAGCTTTGTCAATTCAGTGTAGTATTTGGTTTACGCTGGGGCTTTAACTTGACTTAAGCAAAGCATTTGCATACGAATTGGGATTTTCCATGCAAATACGTTGCAAGTACACCCACACACACACACACTTTGAGTATGGGCATACAGCTACATGTGCACGTAGTGAAGCATGGAAATAACAACTATCGAATTGTTGACTCACTTCGATGCGTATCTACGAAATGCAAGCACCGATGCACTGACTCCCTCGGTGTTGCATCTGGTATTGGGTATGCTTTAGAGTAGGGTTGGCAACCCGGTAAGAATGGGGTTGCACTTGAACAGTATGGTTTAACGTAAATAAAACAACATTTTTGAATCTTTTTAAGATTTTTGATATAAGAAAAAAATTAAAAAAGATTTGTTTTTTATATTAGAAAATTGCCTCAATATTTTTTTTTTGGTAATGAGAATTTTAGGAGCTTTGGGATATATTTTTTCATGTATATATCATTTAGAGAGAGATTATAGCCCTAAGCTGTGCTTCATATTTTCCCATAGAGGTCAAACGTATTTATATATTGTCTAACCTAAAATTAAGATCTTAATTTCATAAATTTTTTACAAACACAAATCTTAATTTGAATCCTCGAACGCTAAATTTTGAATTAATATTTTTGCGGTTAATAATAAAGTAGTGTAAAAAATAATAAAGCGAAGCCGTATAATTTTTAGTCAAATTAGAGAATTAAAAGAAGTTGTAGAAGATGTGCTCCTCATTTAAAAAAATTTAATTCTAAATTGCAGCCAAAATCACCTATTTTCTCAGTGCGCCAAAATGTAGGCAACATTTTATAGTATTTTCTTGACACAATGAATATTTTCTGCCCAGTCTGTGTTCCTCTATTCACAGAATATCTAAATATATATTCTAATTTATTATACATACAAGAGTAGATTAAAAATTGTCTGATCCGTATTGACAGAGCATGTGTTATTAATAAAGAAAACGATGGTATTTGAGGAATCTCTTTAGTAAGATCACAACGTTCAAAATATTTTGAGGCATATACTAGAATACACTTAGGAATGTTTTACAAAATATTAAGATTTAAAGCTCAGCCCTGCCAAACAAACAATGATTCATTCAATGATTATGAAGAAAGTTTTTATTTAGGAGGAAGAATTTTAAAAGCGGTGTTAAATAGCGGTACTATACAGAGGGATTCATGATTGTGCCACACTTAGTTTGAGTTATAGTTTCACATTGATAGTTCAAAGAAGAAAAGAAAATACTAGGAATATTTTCCTTTTTTAAAAATACAAACAGTCTAGTCTTTGACAAAGAAATGAAATCAAAAGAGATGATCCCAAAAAATTTGGGTTAGTAACTTTAATTTCTTACAGGGCATCCACTACATATGCTCATTTAGTATTACATTATTGTTTGTTTTATAGCTAAAATACTAAGTCATAATAACAAAAACAAAGATTCCCCAACATAAGTGCTTATGTAACACCGATACGCATGGCACTCACCTGAGTGCAACATTTTATTATGGCATAGATTGTGGTACCCAAAGTAAGTCCTTGCTAGCATACGCATTATTATCGCCGACCTTTCTATGCTTTTATTGTGTATAGACACTTGTACACGTACCATTCTCATAGCTCCATAGCTTCTCCGAAGTACATGCTCTTAGTCGACTGTTGACACGCATTGTTGTTGGCAGTGTACACACAAACGCCCGAACTATCAAAAACAGTCGGTAAGGTGGCTAAAATATTCATAAACCTTAATTACGCACAGCTTCTGCCGCACAGCATGACAAACAAATTTCACCCACTTGAGCTGCACAAGCTGGAGTTTATATAAATATATACAGTTATGTATGTGGCAAGTGAGTCATGCCGTCACCTTTACTTCACAACAATGCCCCAAGGCATCTTAAATGCCGTCAGCCAACCTCACTGCACACACACACACACACTTTTCTCTCGGAAGTGCGCTGTCAACGCCACTGACTGTTGCTTCATCAAGCAACGCTGCCAACACATGCTGATTACTTAATCTCCATATTATTATGATCATCAGCAGCATTATCATAATGTGACGCCTGTCACTTAGTCGCAATGGAAGCGAAAATAAATGAAAGACCACACCAACAACAATAGTGCGTATAAAATAAAATAATTCCGTTGTATGAAAGCGCCTCCATGCCGTGGCGTGTCAATAAAACGTGTGCAACCGCAAATTGTCAACGATTGATGAAGCCAATTGCAACAACAACAACGTGTGCCTCATAGCGCGTAATATACAAATAAATTCCCACGCACCCTGTGAAAGAACATGAGTACATGTGCTCATACGTATGTGTGTTTGGCTTGCTGGCTGTGAAGAAGCCTCACGTGCACCACGGCGTATGAGTAACCATATTTGTGTGCATTAAATCGCTTTATTTGCATATGAGTGCACACGCGCCATACACACACAAGCGCAAACACCAGCACTGGCACCAATAATATTAAGTTCTCATTAAGCGTTTTTAGTGCCACATAGTCGTAGCGTGCTTTAATCGCGGCGTTTCGTTTTGTGGAAGAATTCGATTGCTTTTACAATTTAGTTTCTAAGTGGCTTTTTGATTGGCTTCTTGAGCGTCAGCATGTGGAGTGCATCAAGTGGTGTTTAAGTCATGCGTTGTGTGGAGGTAAGCCTCTCATACTCAATGATGAATGTATATATGTGTGTGTGAGCACGGATGCTCTTATGGCATTTGCTCAAAAGTTTGAATGAGTTAAAGACCAAAGGCAGCCTTTAGATTGAAAATTTAACTGTTTTTACCAGTTGATTCATTTCGTTTTTAAAATAGGGTTACCAAATACATTTGTATATGCATTCTAAGTGAAATAGGCTTAAATTAAATGCGATTAAATGATTTATATTCCCAAAATTTTACACATTTCCATTTTCTTTTGAATTTTTTCTATTACTGAGGGTTGCCATATTTTATTATTTTATTTATTCGGATAATTGACTATTACTATAATAAGTTTCAGAAAACAAAATTTTTCTCTGATTTTTTTCTTACTACTGGCGTTGCCACGTTTTATGAATTTATTTTTCCGGATAATTGGCTAGTACAAAGATTAAGAAAATTGGAGAAAAGCCCTAAAAACCTAAATCAAGTTATAAATGGGATACATTTTACTTACACTGTGGTTGCCACGTTTGGAGTAAATAAATACATATTAAGATTTTTGAATATTTTGAATTTATCTGTATGTTCTTTAAATTCGTTAACATACGATTAGATACATATTCGCAAAATAAGTTGAAATAAAATTTGCCAAATAATTAAACAAAGAATTAAATATATTTCGTACATAGGATATTACGGAATACGTACAGAAGCGTTTTACAAAATATTTAAACTGTATACCGAATGAATTAATATATTTAGTACCATTCCCTTTATTTAAAATTATTTTTCAAAAACTCTGAGGAATTCCTTCAAAATGTCAAAAGATAAAATATACAGAGTTGCCGTTTAATTAAAATGGGTTTCGTCAGTCACTGAACTATTTAACATTCTTATTAGTTCTTTTTCCATAACTTGAGCGTATAAACCTCACGTTTATATATCCAATGTTTTTAACCGCATTGCCAAACATACTTTTTTTACTAAAAATTTTAATATGGCAAGTTAATTGACTCTTCTAACCATATACCTACATATTTTATGGTTATTATTCAAGGATATGAGCTCCTTTTGCTTTTATGGATTTAATAGCCAGGTAAGCATTTAAATTAGCAAGACATGAGTAAAACCTTTAGCATATATAAATGCTTAAGTATATGTGTACACTATCCCAATGTGTTCATTTAATTGCATAGAGATAATGGGCTAAGTATCTAGGTGTATGAAAACATTTTACCTTTGAGCGGATGTAAGAGTGGCATCCATTAGCACCATAAATATAGTAAGCACCACTTTGTAGCGTGAACACAAATGTAAATTTAAGCCTATATAGTACTCACATATGTCCGTATGTGTTATAATATGAGAACAGTTGTAGACTTGACTGGCAATTATACTTTTACGCCACAAGCGAGTTAGCAAATAGAAGCATATATGTATCACTGATATATATATATATATGTATATATATACGCATTAACATACGTGAATATGCATATATATATATAGTATAGGTTTACTTGTGCTTGATGTTTACTTACTTTGAGTTGGCATTATGCTTATTCAACATGGCTCATCACATCTGATCGCATCTCATCAGAATTCAGCCCATCAACAGCGCACGCTTACACACACACAAGCACGCGCAAGCTAACTTAAGTACACCAGCGATAATCAGTCGAAACAATAAGGTCTTAATTTCTCACTCTGCCACCGCCGCTCTTCGCATTCATAAGAGCCTTTCATCGCTCTTGCTTTCGCTTTGTACTTGCCTTATTTGGATCAACACTGAATAGCAATATTAAATAATGCGATGAGCGCAAAGGAGTTGAAAGTGGTGGGGCTGCGCAGTGTGGTGTAGCTCCTGACCAGCATTTGTGTTGGTCTTAATTTTATTTTCATATATTTATGTATATATATATATAATGTAAATTTTGGCTAATTATTAATTGACAAACGTATATACAAACAAAACTCCTCGGAACTTTAATGCGATTTGAATTGAAATAATTGTTTTTTGTTTTTTCCCTTTTTTGGGTTAGGGATCTTTTTTATTTGTAAAATCTTTTCTCACCTAAGGTTTCCTCAAACTTTAACTCAATTTCAGTCATAATAAAGAAAGTCGAAGTAATTTCTAGAATGCTTAGTAGCAAATGGGTCCATAATTAAGTCTATCGCTCCCATAATTAAGTAAAAGAGATCAGTAATCTGATCATTTTAGTGAACATATTCCTTCGTCAAATATCTCTCAATGCGAATATAATTGATACCAAAACTGTAATATTGAATATTTTACAATTGACTTTCGCTTAAATATTTAAAGGAGGTGGCAACCGTTCTCAAAACTGTAAATAACTAAAGTTAATTTTACCAAAAACTCGTTAAGTTTGACGTTTATTATGCAATTCTAATTCTATTTTATCTACATAATTTATTAAATGATGAAAATTGGTTGCAGCACTTCGAAAAGTTTTCAGCTTTAAGCCTTTTTAAACCATTTTATTCTATATTTACCATATATTTTTGTAGACTGAAAACTTGTAGACAGTTGGACACTTCGTAACATTTTTCATTTCAATCATTGAAGTCAAAGCGAATCACCAATGAGCTAAAGAAAAATGTAAAGTTAATTGATAATTCACTGAGGCGTTTCACCCTATGCTGTGAGTAAATATATTATTTAAAAACAAAATTAAGCTGGTGGCATCACTTCAAAATTTATTAAACTCTCTCTCTCTCTTGGGTTTTTGGTTTTTCTTTATCATATAGTATTATTTACTAAAATTTTTAGATAGGTGGCAACCTCCTCACCTCTTTCGTTTCAAACACTCGAGCAACAAACTAAAAAATTAAAAGAAAAATTATTCAAAAGTTAACCTCTTTCAATATAAACCATTTCAACTTCACAAATTAGAATGCTATCTCACACTTACTAATCTATTCCATCTGATTTTAAATATTTCGTTTATACTATCTATAACTATAGGGCTCTTCTAAATTAATTAATCTTTCCATAATCAATTATATCCCTCATTTTATTATTACCGTTATTCTGTTTTTACCCTTATTGTCTCTCTCTATACTTTAGTTAACTTGCTGCTGTTACTTATTTATACTCTATCCCCTAATTACCATTAGCAGCACATTCGTTTGGCCATAATAGGCTTACTTAGATCATCATTACTACTATTAGCTCTGACCCACACACTCCCCCTCCCCCTCTCTACTCTCTTCTTTCACATCTTATCTTTACTCCCGCCACTTGTTGTGCTCATTGTTGCATGCCACTTATTTACCGTTTAGGCTTTTTGTTGCCAACCGCGTTAAGTGCTAAAGTGCCTTCGGAATTCCTTCAATGAAAGCAGCTCCTTCTCTTCTCCGCCTGCTTCCCTCACTTGCTGAGCAACTAAAGCGAAATTAATTTGCTTAAATCTGTGTATTTTCTTTTGCGGTTCAGCCGCTGTCGTCTTTTGTGTGTAAAATTGCTCGTTGACGGTTCAAAAGCTCATTAAAATGCTCTTTGCTAGTCGAATATCTCTACGAGAATATCGCAAACTCATACATGTTTACCGCTATACACTGGTTAATTACTGTGTGCGCGTGCGTGTGTTTGTGTTTGTATGTGTGTTTCCATTCGAGTTTAGTTATTGCCACCGCGTCGCACTATGATTAATTTCATTAGAACATACCAGCTTCACATATGAAATCCTTTGGTCCTTTGCTCTGTGATGTCCCTATGACACATCCTTCTCTCTTTCTCTCTCTCTCTCGCCCTCTCGCGCTCTGTCTGCTTAATAATCCATCTCTGCGTCATTCTGTGTTGCATTAATTATAAAATCCTCGTTCGCTTACTCACTTCACCGCAAACAATTCAAAGTTGCGTCTTAGCTGGGATTTACTCGTGTGATTTGTGTGCGCGAGGCTTTGCGGCTCAAAGTAGATATTATCAGGGATTTCCCTCGAGTTTACTGTAAAGTTGAACTTAAGGAACTATCTCGCATCTAGTATTTTTCTATTTCTATTTTTTTTTTTATGTTTGAAATTGTGTCATTAGTTTACGGTATATGTGAAAAATTTACCTATGCAGGATAATTGAATATTGAAAGCAGTAATCTAAGCCTTAAGCTTTTACAAAAGTAAGTAAGACATATGAGCTCACATCGAACTTATAATCCACTCATGTTAGTTGCGGTAGTTAAAATGGTTTGTCTGGGAGCTCGTCCTTTTGGAAAATGCAGGAACTGGCGAAAGGATAATCGAAAACTGCTTAATTTAAGAGCGGCTGAGGTTTAGTTATAACTCAGATTATAAATCGTTCTTCACAGTTGAATAAGTGTTAGCTAAAAGAAAATCGGTCCACTAAGAGTTCTTGCATTAGCTGGTAAATTAAGCAAATCTAATTCAACATGATATATGAAAGGTAGGTAGGTATATGGGGTAGGTAGGTATGTAGGTATGGTAGTAGTCTCCATTAATATCTTTCTTTCATCAGACTACTTTCAGGACTGTGCAATATGGTACTGTACTCAAAAATGGTACTTCTCCCTGCGGATGGATCCGTAACAAAAGAAAACCAGACCAAATCTAACAAATTTCCTTCACATCCTGAGTTGATATTGAAGGTCTTAAAAGTCAGTTGGCCAGACCTTTTAATACACCGCTGTAATTGGATAATTAATTATTATTATAATGGAGAGAGCTTTAGCCATGAGTCCCATTCTAACAGCTTGGAAACATCGAAGAAGAAGTTCTTAATTTCGATAAATCTAGTCTGCAGACTATACTGATGATCTGAGTACTATCTGCGCTGACAAGGAGACAGGCTACGGACATTTTGGGATCAACCTACAAACTAAATTTCTGTGGATTGTATTATCTCAGATAGAGAACTGCTTGTTTTTACTGGAAAACGAAAAAATATTTAATAAGTATTGAAATTTATAGGTGATTCATCTACAATAGACAACAGCTCAATATAGAGGAACTCGTTAAAAATGGAAAGATTTTCGAATATTTTTCTAAAGAAGTAATTATCGAGCTTGTACAAGAAAAAGTTTTTAGGAGAAACTTTTCAAACGGACAATATTCTACTTTTTCTATTGTATTGAATATTTGCCCAACTTGGGAAATCTTAAGAAATACTCTTGAGCATAGGTCCATCAAAGGCGCTAGCAGTACCATCTTAAATTTATTACCCTCCATTCTTCTTGTTCTTGTTGTTAAGGTTTGCAACTTGATGTTTAGACTTTTTGCAGCATATTCTTCTTATTTGTTCTCTCTTCATAAAGCGGTTCGATGCAATAAGCAAATCCGACAAGCTTTCAAGAGCTAGTATAAGCCGATCTTTTGTGTACTATTAGTAGTTTTATTACTTTTAGTTTAATTTCTATATCAGCCTGTATACTACTCAATGATTATAGTTGAGTATGTTATTTATTCTATCCGAGTGTACTCTATATCTATCCGAGCGAGTCCGAGTAAATTTCAACTACAAAAACAGCAACAAAATGGCTAAAATAAATGAATTACACCTTTTCACCATTAATATGAATTCCTTAGGACAATGAAATCAGTGAAAAGTGTCTTCATTACACTTTTTCTGTCGCTTTGCATTCACTACTACTAACTATAACTACTAACATACACCCACTAACATACACCCACATTTCAATACTTTTACTTCCTAGCTAATGTTGTGAGCAGAAAACATGCAGCATAAACTCATTATTTAGCTGCTTTGATGAAATACTCTGATTATTTAATAACGTGGTTAGAAGCCACAAACCGTCAGCAACTCAATCAAGAGCTGTAAGACTCATCTTTTTTTCGTTTTTGTTGTTGTTTTTTTTTCCATTGTTATGCTTTTCTAACGAGCATTGCCACAAGCCTGGAAAGAAGGTTGACCACTAAAAAGATTGCATTTAAAGTAAATGATGGAAATATTAAATGGAACCATGCACATGAGAGCGCACATATTTGTGAATGTGTGCGTGGATATGGGAAAGTATATACAAAGAGAGAGAAAGAGAGAAAAATGTGTGAAAGATATGCTAAGAAAATTATTGCTTATGAAATAGAGCAAATTCTGTGAAAGTGATATTGGTTAATATTTAGGAAAGAAAGTCTGCGATATTTACCGGATATGCGATTCGCTACTGCATAGAGTCCCTTTCTTCGACCCCTGACTCCTGTCTAATTTCCGAAAATCTCTTAAAAGCTTTATGTCTATTAAAGAATCGACTCCAACACCAATATTTCCTATACAGCCTTTACTTAAAACCGTTTCAAAATTCACACACACAATTTTGTAAACGCACCCAACCACACTCGAGACCTCAAACAATAGATCTCCATTAGTTTCGGAGCAGAAAAAGTGGCCTTCACATTGTGAAACTGGAAAGCGTGTGGGAGCTTTGTGGCTCTACGCAAAATGCCAGCAAGCAAGAGAGTTGTTTAAGTTTTAAACGAAGCACGGAAAACTATGACAGTTTGCATGAAGGCGATGCACATATTTACAGTATATATATGTAAGCACACGCATGGCTTGGCATGGATGTGCGTAGAAATGTTGGCGAGTGCGTTGAATTAAATTTGTACTCAACGCTGCTGCGTGTGTGTGTGTGAACTGTTGTTTTACACGCTTTAATTTTTTTTTTTTTTTAGATATGTGTATATATGCATATATTAGCTCGGAAAATAGCTGGTTTTTCTGCTTAATTAGCTTTTTAGTCCGAGGGTTAGTGGCAGCTTGCTAAGAGCTTTCACTGAAAATTTGTGTGGTATGAGTTGTTTCCTGGACTTTAAGCGGAAGTTCTATATGAAATTAATTTGATTTTAATATTGATATATTTTCGGCAACTTCACAACCAAATTAATATATGTTTAGCTATAATCCAAACTGTTTCGAACCTATATTAATAGAATATAGCAGCTTATGGGTTTAGCAAAGGCCATCACCAAACTCAAACCTGAGGCCCACCTGCCTCAATAGCTTGTCTACATCATATGGTAAAAAGAATAGCTTTTGGCCCTGTTTCGGTTTAATAGTTCCGGTCAAACAACAATACACATAGTATAACGTAACGTAACATAACATAACTAAACATAAGACAACATAACATAACATAGCACATAATATTTTATTTAAGGCTGTGTCTGAACAAAATTTCTATAAATATTAAATAGCCATTTCAGAGCGAATTAATTTCGATAAGACACACCATTTTTACCGGAAAACGAGTATAGCAGAGGTGAGTTAGAAAGACAATATTTTTCGTACAAAAATTTAACAAAGACACAAATAAACCGTAGACTACGAACTTTCTATATAGATTTCTATCCACTCCTTGTATATTTACTCACAATTTTATCTACTCAACTGAATTGACATTATCCTCTCCGATTTCTCCAATTCAAAAGCTTATAATTATTATCACAATTTCCATCCTTATTGCCAACATTCAGAATGACATTTGCATTGCTGTCTCCGGCAAAGCAAAGTGACGAAGCCATTGTCATTGCCATTATTGTATTGTTGCAATTGTTGCTGAATTCCACATCATCAGCTCCACAAAAGCTGTCCTCAGCGATGCTGCCGGCCATTGGTACTCGTCATTCCCTGTTGACATTCGCCGACGTAGCGACAGACTGACGTAGACGGACAGACTGACGTAGACCGAGAAATATTTGCATTGTGCGAGTGTGTGGCGGAAGAGGAATTCGCTTGGTTGGATGGTCTGAAGCACGGGGGGCCACCAATAAAAGGATGAGAGGGAAGAGCGTACAAAGAGAGACTATACAGTTATGTAAATATACGGAAAATATACAGAACACAACAATAATTCAAAGTCAGCGCAGAGTAAAAATAACTAATATACACATTTACTAGTCTTGAACAGTCGGAATATTTCCTTGTGTGCCACAGAAATGACAAGGCCTTCATACTTTCCACAATAAGAATTTGTATGTGAGCATAATATGTGACATTCCATATCTTTGGTGTACATAACAACACATACACACACATCTGTAATACATACATATTTTACCATGAGAATTCATAGTTACTATTGGCGTATATGAAATTGTGGAACTCTCTTGCGATCTAAGTTGAGTGTGTGGAATGCGTTGGGACTTTACTCACTCGCACCGCCGCTGGCCCTTGAGAGGGAAAAGCAACCACAGGTCCACTGAAATAACTGTTGAAGTGGCAGCACGCTAGTTTAACGCAAAGAAATTGAAATATTTGTTCAAAATAAAGTGACTCTGTGCCAAAAATATTAATAGAAAGGCAATCCGCTTGGGTCTGCAATACAGTAACAGTATTTGAAATACCAACAGAAAACCTAACCAATTTGCTCTAGAAAGTTGGAAGAGCCAATAAGATATTCGCTCGATGGAAATTTAAAAAAGCTGAAAATAATATCTTGAAAGTAAGCCCTTTGAAATTGGAATCAGTCAGGAATTGGATCAGTTTCCGATGCAGAGAGGGAGAGGCACGTAATCTTGATATTCAGTTCCCCATACATTTCAAATATTCTTACAGGGCCATTTTTATACTTTTTCCCAGGATCAGTGCTGTACGCGTTTGACAAACACATGTGTACATGTTTGCTCAGTAAAAGCGGAAGGAAGTTATTTTGCGTAACGGACGTCTTCATACACCTACACACGCACATTCACACCTACAACTCTATTCATGCATACATAAGCGCTTGCGTAACTTCCTGTGATATGCAAGGCCACCACAGGGTGATTGTACGCATTAGAGCGTAGAAGAATGTGTCATAGAGGAACACGCACGCACACATGCACACAAACTTGCGCCAGCATATGCAAAGTTATTTGAACAATGCCGATGAAAATGTGCTGGCGCCGTGAATGCCACGAGTATGTGCAGAGTTATGCGCGCAAGTTGGCAAAGCACGAAGGCCCCATAATACAAATATTCATAAATGTATGTCGCCACATGTCAATATGTAAATATGTGCGTATGCATGTATGTGTGTCACTCTATAATAGGCATACGCCAATAGCACTTGCTTCACGCCTATTGTGTCAATGCCATTTCGGCAAACTCATTACTCCATTGCCGCCGCACTCTTCTCCTCGTTCCACAGCGTTTTCGGCACTCAAGGCGCGAATTATGAACTCATTGCAGCAATTTGCGGTTGGCGCAACATTAATATATAACACCGTTTGTGGCTGTTGGAGCACACACACACACACACACACACACACACATACATATACATACATGACGGTGATATGTGGTGAGGCAAGTGGCACTGTGTGCAGTTTGAAAGTGCGTGAATAGCTGTGAAAATACGCGATTGATTTTAATTACTGAGCAGAGTTTGCTTTCCTTGTGACTTCACTTCGAGAGTGAGCGTGCGATAGTCATTAAGTGTTTAAGATTTTTGCGATTCTATGACTCATCCATTACAAAAGTTTAGTTTTTACTCCCGGCGTAGATTTTCATTTTCTTCCATTTCTAACTAAAATAGCTATAGGTTATAATTTCAGACTATTCATTCATATTAAGTATTTGCGAAATGACGGTTGAGTTTGATCCGAAAGTATATTTCTTCTATTATTCTTCTTCTTATATTATTGTACTTTCTACTATTATTGAGTGACCAAATTTGTATGCAGAAAAACATAAGAGTCAAATCTCAGTCTGCCGACATTCAAGGACTATCACACACCTAAACTGTACAAAGTATAACTTGCCTAGAAAAATGTCTGTTTATGATGTATAAAAAATAGTCTGCCTGATTTTTTAAGTTACTTATAATGTCCCGGGGGATATTGTTTAAGCGCCGCGCATATCGGAATATATTTTTGGCCTAAAGTACACTTTAGGTCCTATTAATATTCCTCAATTGGTAGAGTAGTGAAACAAAATTTATTTCCTTGTCCAATCTGATATAATATCGAAGCGTACGGGTCAGTCAGCTTCAGCATGTAAAACTGTAAACGCGGTTTACTCGAAACTATATTTCTCAAATCGGGCAATGGTGGTAATCGGAGTCTATCGCACCTATTCACTTGTAAGTCCAATTTTTGTTATCTTGCACCATTTTTGTTCAAGCCTGTACTCTTGTAGCAAATTTTATGTAGTTTTTAAAATCATCACAGCAGTCAAGACCCTATCGGAAAAAATACCGAAAATTGGCCCACCAGCTTGAAAAGGAGAATTTGAAATTTTTATTTCCTTACTCCAAGAATAAATTGTCAAGGTCAGGTCTTTTTTAGGGCTCAAAACTTACCTAACCCCTTAAAATAAGTGCTCAAAAAGCGCTGAAGGTCTTTTTCTTATGGTAATCGGGATCGAGATTGTAAGCGAAGTTGTCGACAATGAAGAGCATTTGCTTAATGTGCGTACATGCGGCAAATCTTTTCAGTTATGAATTAAAATTAATTTATTTCAAATTTATTTAACTGCCTTGTTTAGAATTTGGCGATATCGCTCTAGATCGAGGTAGATTTTCCCTACAGGGAAATTCTGCTGTTGTTTGCAATGAAGTTGAGGAAATGTGTGAATGACTGTGCAAATGTATAAGAGATTTGGGCTTAAATTTAGCAAAAGTCGCTTAGTTCTCTATAGGCGCCGCGAGGCTTTTCAGGGTAACTTAAGTCGGATACTAATACCCGAGATCAGGAAAGACAACTTGGCGCAAGGCAAAGCACAATATTTATGCATAAATTTAAGTACAAACCGGCAAGTGGGTGTGAGTGTAAGAGTTCAAAGGCATAACTGTACATATCTATCTATATTTCTATGTATTTGTGTGTGTGTGTGTGTGTGTGTATGTGCGTAATCGCCTTAGCACACATGCCGACATTGTAGCTGAACAATGTTGAGTGGAAGCGGGCGCTCGAAAGTCGACGAATTAACGTCGGTGTTAACATAACTGTATAAGAAGTGTCAAGCGGGGGCAGAGGTAAAAGCAAGTGGCAAGCACCGTCATGTGGTGTGGTATGCGGCGCTGAATAGGCGGCAGGTAAAGTTGCGTTGTCAAATTTCGCCGATGCCTGAAGTTGTTGTTGTTGCCGGCAGTCAACAAAAGTTGCTAGATAATTTCATTAGAATTTCCTGAAGTTAATTTTATTATCGTAATTCAACAGCAAATGCTTACAAACGCACACACAAACGCACCTATTGAAATTCTAAGAGACATTGCTCGCTTGTAAACAAGCATATACATTACAACAACAGCAAAAATAAAGCGTTGACAATACGTAATACAACACAGCGTGGCATAATTCTAGTGGAGTTAGCCGCCTAAGCCCTTTTTGCAATTGTCACAGGCCCACTGCGCCCTTTTCCTTGGAATAATTGAACCCATTTCCTACCCATGCTTATAAATGAGGGTAGGCTTTGTCGGGTTAAGTCGTGAACGCGTGCAGATTTACAAATGCTAAATCTTGTTTGATTATTGTTTTCAACGACCCAAGTAAGTTTTGCCTCCCCTGTGGGGATTTCGGGCTGTTGCAAGTAACGCTTATCTGTTGCGACATATCACAGATTCTTTCCAAACTACAACTTTCACCGTTTCTGCATTGATTTTATTGTTGTTTGTTGCAAGTGTGTGTGTGTGTGTGTTATGTGTGTTAGCGGATTTGCAACACAAAGTGACAGTATCGATGACCATCGCTGTTGTTGTTGTACCAGCAGTAATTGAATCAAAATGAAACTCACATTTAACTAATGGCAATAAAAGCTTTCTGCCCACGCTTGCCACAGCAAACCAGCTTTTTCGCCACTTTTATTTTCATTTTTCCAAGGTTGTTGTTTTTGCTTTTGAAGCCGCAAAACTTTCCTTTTCCACTCAACCCTGTAATAATTTTTTGTTCCTGCTTTTAGCTTTGAGTCAATAAAATGGATTATAATCCTTTAAGGAAAGTTGTAAAAGTTGGCGCAGCACTTTTCGTCTGGTCATGCCGAAGCAACAGCAACAGCAAAAGCATATAAATAAAATGTTAATATACAAATGTACCGTTACACATGTTTTTATATACATTTTGTATTTTATGCCTTACAACTTTTCGCCTCGCTCCTTCCCGGTGCTATTTATATTCCTTTGTCCAGCCATCGAATTTGCCTTGAGTTGCCTTGAGTTGCCTTAATTTACGGCCACTTAAAATAATGTCTTTAAATTACTTCATTCAGATGCGAGACGGCAATATTTATTGACCATTTGGGATGCAGGTAGCCAAAAATACAAAAACAAGTGCAAAAAGAGGGGCAAAAGCGCCAAAAGGTGACCGCTTGCTAGTAAGTTAATTGTGACGATAAGCGCGATAATCGTTTCGAACTTAAAAAAATTCAGGCATTTTGCAATGGAAAAACAGTGGGGTCGGGTGAAATTGCAGACTGCAAATAATTCACTTTGCGATCCGTCGTAACTCGCATTACAACTATATTACTAATTTTACCCAAAATCCTCAATCTTCGTCTTATACTGTTCACAAACCTAAAAGAATTGAGCACGACAGTTTTACATTTAATAGTGAATTGGGCGGCAAACTCGATTTTAATACTTTGTGTTTATGAACAACTGCCAAGTGTTCTCATTGGGTTGTTTAAGCAAGTTTTAGTTTAAATTTCCATATTTGTGCGTACTGTGTATAAACAGTCGAAATATGTAACTGAGTAGCCACATTTTCCAACAGTTTGGAACATATGTTCAATCTCGCAGTTTAAAATGAATTTAAGAAGGGCTTTGTCTGGTAGTGGTTTGAAAACTCGATTTTGTTGTTCAATCGACATAAATGAGACTCTTCGAAATGGTGTAGTTATTCCTTACGAGCCCTTGTTTCGAACTAAAATTAAAGGTGATCTGGATCATAGGATGATTGCTGCAGAATCCCACGTCTGTTCCTTTCATAGAATTTCAACCCATTTGGAACCAATTATCAAGACATTTGAGGCACAGAATGAAATTCGATGTCCAAATAAGAATCCGAAGGCTCCATGACCCTGCTATAATTATATAGAGAGAAGGAAAAAAATGATGTAGCGACGAGGATTCCATTTAGTTTATAATAGTAATAGACGTAATTATCCATAGGTGTTGATTGTCTTAATTACATTAAATATATCCTTGTCCTCAGAAAAACACACAGTTTTAAATGTTCCTTCACCATTATCCATACAGTATCAACTTTAAAATTCCGGTAAATGCTTGAAATTCTAGTCCCATTCACCTAGAATCTTCCAACTCATCCTTGCAAATAAAATATGAAAATTTGTGTGGTGTCTAATCTATATTTTTCCAGCCCTTCGCCTTTCTGTTCCTTGTAGAATACTTCCATTTTTTTCTTTTTTTATAATTTTACTAGACCCTAGTTCTAGCTCTCCTAAAAGTTCTAAGATTTTCTGAATACTCGAAACAACAACATTCAATACGTCTATAAGAAATTTGATTTGCAGCTAGGTTTCTAATTTCGAAAGTTAAACCAATGAGTATAATAGGAGTCAATAGTGATTTTTTTACCCGAAAACCCCAAATTCTCGACTCGAAACACACACATTTTTGCTGAATTCAAGAATCAACCAAACTTCCACCGAATGTGGCGAATGAAATGTGGGAAAAATTATGTTAGATAACTTATAACAAACACACCCACACAGACATACTCAAAAGTCTAAAAAAGAGGGTATGTGCTCCCGAAAGCCACAAGTCATGCTCGAGTTGAGTTACATTCGAGTACACTCACTCCACGCGATGCAACAACAATGTAACCAGCAGTAACTTTTCTGGCCGCCACTTTGGCATGCGAACATTTTAGTGAACGAGTATCCTCTACACACACACACACACACGCATCCATAACCGCATACATGAAAGCATATATAAAATGCAAATGTTATGTGTCTGGACAGGCAAATTTTATGTGAGCTGCCTTTTTAGAGTTTGTTGGTTTTGTTGTTGCTGGCATGACAGTTCCAGCCAAAAATGGAGTTTGCATAATTTTCGGCTAATTTTCAGTGTTTGCCAAATTGTAGGCGACAACTTTTTATTCTCTGCTAAAATGTTGAAGGGAATCTCGACTATATATTATTACATGCAACATATCTTTTTGGAATTTCGAAAGTAGTTGTATGTTTTTTTAAATATCTCTACTCGAATATCCGTATTCTAATCCGAATTTATTCTCTTTCGTGGCCTAGAGCTGATGTCTTTTGGCTTTGCAAATTGTTGACTAGTCAATTGATCAAGGGTCTACTTTTTCTTCTCTAGCTTAGTCATTTATGCATAAAGAGTTATATGGGATATTAATAGATTCGAAATGCTTTGGTTATTAATGCAAAGGTATTTTGCTTGCTGACTGTTAATTAAGAAACACACAGCCAGTTCTCAAAATTTGTTAGTGGGAATTTTACTCGAATCAAGGAACTTGATTCCATTGTCGGCAGAACTCGGCTTTTACCAGAGATGTACATCCAGTAGTCGTTACGGAATAACAAATTGCATATCAGCATTAAAATAGCTGGAACTAAAGAAAAAAACTCCGCAAATACTTGCAAAAATCCTAAAGATGAATTTAAACGCTCATATATCTAGAAAGCGCCATCTATTGTCTCGACTAATTTTGTTTCCAGCCAATTTGCCTGAATGACTGAAAATCTCGAAGATAAGAGTTCCAATGGGTTTCTACCGTAGCCTTGTGAATGAACCTGAAACAGACCATAAAAAGGGTCGAAATTATTCTAACTAACATTCCTCCAAACAATTCATTTATTCGATAAAACCATTTCGATCTACGAAATAGGAAAAGACAATATACTCGAACTTCTAATCAATGAAATGATCGTTACAAATTCATAATTGAGGAAAGCACAAATGTGTGTTGAAGGCGTGGGCTCACCAGAATTTTGGATAATGGCACATGTATTGGAACACCTAAACTATGGGTTAGGCAGATCTTTGATTATCTTAACTTAGATATTTAGATCTTAGATGTATCTTTGGGAATACTTAAAAATTGCTTAAATCAAATTCGATTGAAGCAGCCAATTTGAGTTATTTAAACCAACTAATTCGAGACCATTATTAAACCAACTTATTCGAGACTCGACGTGCTTTTTCTATATCCCATTAAAGATTAACTTAATATCAAAAACTATAAATTGCGACAAAATAGAGGTGTAAATCCAGATTTTCACTTGAAAACAAAATATCAGCCACAGTTTAAATTGACTTAAGCTATATAAACAAATGTACTACATTAATGCGTTGTATCTGCAGACCCAATATGATGAAACGAGAGTCGCTGCATAAAAGGAATGTAAAAACTAATAAGCTAATCCATGATAAATTGGAGAATGAGAGAAATGAGAGAAATGAAGTCGCGAAAACTGTTAAAGCGTTCAAGTTCATTCACTGCGAACAACAAAAACAATTTTTTTGGCCGGCCAACGCGACACGATGATGACTTGTGCCGGTGTAAGCGTAAGCCGGAGCTGCTTAGCCTGTCTTATTGTGCAGCTAAAGCTTTTATTTAGTTTAACAAATTATTCGTGTCCGTGTCGCTGTCGGCTACAGCTTTGTGTTGGCTGTCGCCTAAGTGAAGGGCATTAGCGCGTTAAGGAAAATTAGAAATTTGTTGCAAATACGTTCCGTTGGATGCTGCAGCAGAGAGAGGTCACACGCAAATTAAAGCAACAAAAGGAAATCTATGAAATATTTTAAGTTTCTAAAATGCTAATACTCCGATTATTGTTTTGAGCATTTTTCTATTTTTGAGAAGCATGGGAGAGTTTTTAAGCATAGAAGTGCAAATTTTCAAAATTTTTTTTTTATTATTTTATATTTTCATTTATAATTTTTACAAACTTTTTTTTTTGCAATCTGTACATTTTTTCCACTTGCAATGTACAATCGATTTGAAATATTCGCAAAATTTATCAAGCTCAAGCTTAATACATAAAAATCACTTAAAGCTCAGACAAATGCATTAAATAAATATTACATACACACACATACGCACAAACATATATTGGGTTGTTCGGAAAGTCATTTCGTTTTTTCCCGCCAGAGGACTTAATTACGTTTTTTCGAAACTAACTTCACACTTAAGCCCCATAACCATTATATGTCATGAGAGCTGATATTGCAAGGCTTGTGTGTGAAAAAGTTCTATTAATTCTACCCAGTAGTTTTTGGTTGGTGCCTTTTTAAATATGGAGAGCAATAAGCAGCATTTTCGTCATATTTTACTTTTTAACTTCAGAAAAGGTAAAAATGCTGTCCAAGCGAGAAAAAAATTGACGGATGTGTATGGAGAAGGCGTGTTAACAGTACGCCAGTGCCAGAACTGGTTTGCAAAATTTCGATCCGGCAATTTTGATGTCGAAGATGCACCACGGTCTGGAAGGCCGGTCGAAGCTGACAAAGATGCGATAAAGGCATTAGTTGATGCAAATCGGCGAATCACCACACGAGAGATCGGTGAGAGGTTAAATTTGTCGAATTCAACTGTTTATGGCCATTTGAAAGGCATTATACGAAAACTGTCTTTCATGTTCCCCAAAAAAAACGAAATGACTTTCCGAACAACCCAATATATATACATATATTCTTATTTCAATCTGAAATCGGATTTAATAGAATGGAATCGATTTTTTAAGCTCCCGACAGTAAGCTACATGAGTACAATTGCACTATATTTGCCTTCATATGAACATCTATTTATTCTCATTCACATTTGAAAAAAGTGTAAAAAAAACTTAAAATTTGCATTAACACAAAAACCATGTTGAGGATATGTGACAACAAATTTTGCTTTGCAATTTTTTTTTTTTTTTAATTCCACTACTAAACTTGTTAGCTTTCTTATTTTGAGTATAAGAATAACCATTAAGAACTCTACTTATTTCCATTCGAAAAATTACCAAACCCAAACACCAACAAAGATGGCTAGCAGATTGCGTTCGATTCGAGGAAATGTTACTTTGAAAGTGGTGTTTAATATTTATTGTAAACTCGATGCTTAGGAACAATACATCTTTAGAAGACCTTGAACATTAATTTAGTTAGGTCGTAGCGCTGACTTTTGTTGACAAAAATATGTATAAGTGGAAATCGAAGGCTGAAAACAAGCAAAACTTAATTTAAACTTATAATAACGTAAACTTATCTTAACTTAAACTTAAAATCGAAATTTCATAAACAGCTAGAGTAAATATTTTGGAACTGAAAACCCAATATTATTGTTTCAAATTTCCTTGGAACTGTTTAACTGTCCAGATAAACCGGTAATTACTATATCCAGAGATTCAAGCGAAAAAACAGGATATCCGGACAACCATTACAACCAAGATAATACTTCCGCATTCGCGAACTTTGACCAAAAATCCGAATATCTAGATAATCATCATTATTATTCGAATATATTCATATCCGGCAACGATAACGGAGTATACGTATGTCAATTTTCCGAATGGTTAACCGCATATCAGAAATTGAATAAGTGCTTTAAAGGGCAAAAAAATAATTAATAAAAGAGAAGTTAAACAGGAACTCTAATTAAATGTCGTTTAGGTATTTTCAAAATTTTTAAAATAATTGCAAAGAGATTGAAAGATATAAATAAATAAATATTGGCTATATTCTCCGAATGTTATCCATGTGAATTGGTAATTTGTATTTGTATTATACACGAATATTATAACATACGAATTGTTCCAGCCCTGCTCAATACTGGTGAACTGAGAAGACGTCGAAGACGACTAAATAGCCGTCAAAATGTTGGTTTCAACTGAGATTCTCATGAAATTGCGAGTTCCTAGAAGATTTGATTTGATTATTGCCTAATTCTTCTACCAATTTCTGGTTAAAACAATCCGGTTCATAAATAAATGACGTCACTGTAGTAGAGTTTGTGCTACACTTATATGTGTATTGTGTAGGTGTTCGCAAGACAAACACCAAGATACATACACAACCATACGCACACACACACAAGTGAGTTGATATTAAATACAAGCATTCCCTCATACAAATTTGCCGTACACTTAGTGTTGTGCGGTATTTACAGTTGGTAGTTTAACACAAAACACACAACAAACACACCGTTGCCAGTGAATTCGCCAAATGACGGCGTACAACTGCATATGTGTGGGTGTGTGGGTGTGTGGGTGTGTGAGTGTGTGTGTATATCCAGCGGCATATTCGCCTTTGCATAATTCAAATTCAATTACAAACATTTTTCGCCTCGCTCTCTAAAAAAAAATCAAATTGCAAAGTGCACACTTAAAAACAAATGAATATATATGTAATTGTGTAAATTAACGAGTAGCGCTGCGCCATCCACTGTACTCTGTGGGATTTTAGTAAACAAGGACTCTCGTGTAGTATTTTTTTTAGGATTTGGAAAAAAATGAGCAAATATACATATTTTCTTTAAGACTTTTTATTTTGCTATGAAAATTTGACTTGGTGGGAAATGTTCAGATGAAATAAATGAGTGCCATCTTTTATGACAGTATGTAATGTACTTGTACTGGTCAAATATAGTATTTTCCATTACTTTAACTATGATATTGAGTGGTATGGTGATCTGTTCGGCACCAATGTTGCCATGAGTTCATCAATGGTCTTAGGCTTCCTCAAATACTTTAATCTTCAACCAATGTCCATCATAAGCGGTTCAAAGGGTTTAATTTTGACTATTAGAGGTTGTGGATCTTGCTTCTCAAAATAAAAAGTGGCTAAAACATGGTTTTGTCAAAATAAGTGGCTTTTAAGCAAAATCGTAATATTTCATGAGATATGAGTGGTCTGTCGGAAATATTCTCTGAAACAAATGAACTCAAAATAGAGGATAATGTAAATCAAATAAACTTCGACACAGACTTTACTAAGGTTTCGCTAACTCTGAAATAAGGAGCGCGATAATGTTTCAACAAATTCAAGAATTACATTGCTATGTCTCTTAGAAACCGCATATGGACAATATCCCACTCACTCTTTCACTCAACAAAATTCGACACTAAATGAAATTTAGTTTTTACGGATAGCGCCAACTACTGTTGCACCTGCTTGAGTGAGTTGCCAATTTTCAACCAATTGTAAATGAAATAAAAAAACAACCTTACTTAAATTTACTTAGTTGTCTAACTAATTAATTGGAAGTAATAGCATTTAAAATCCAGCTATCAAAGTGAAGCCTTTGTTGACTTGTATTTAGAATAAATTTAAAAAAACGGGTTGATATGAATTGGAACTTCTAACAACTTGGATAACAGCACTGGATTTTTTATTTTTTATATTTTTTTTTTTTTTGGTTTATAGTTTTCAAAACTTATGGCTGAATATTGAAAAATTTCGAAATAGCATTTTTTTTTTCCAATAAATATGAGCTTAAAAATATCAATATAAATGTTTTTTTTAATACATACATATTTCAAATATAATGCCTTAAACTTCAATATCAAATTGAAATATTTTCAAATTCATTCAAAAATTGTTTAAAAAACCAACAGAAATCCCTATAATTTACATGTACACGCGTTTATTTGCTTAAATTCCCTTTAAGCCTTCAGTTTTCCCGTTCAAATGCCAACAAACGCAAATTCCACAAAATATTTGAAATGCAAATATTTGCCTTTGCGATCCGAATGAAGCGAAAATCACGATTTGTTTTTTATTTAACCGTTTTAATTTATGGTAAATTTGCTTTCGCATCAAATCGAGGATTGGGAAAATAAACCAGAAACTGGACAAAGCAAATAACTGCGAAAGGTCTGTCTGCAGCGAATGGATGAATTGGTGTGGAAACTATGGAACAGGGTGGATGAGGCCAAGGGTTGTTAAGAATGTATAGCAGAGGAGTAGGTGTAAAGGAGAGACCGGATTGTGCACGCCCGCGCTCAGGCGTCGCGACATTAATTTATGTGCAAATCATTTAAATAATTTCGTTGGTCGTAAATAATCTTCAATTCGGTAGGGGACGGGTGGTATGTGCCTACTACTCCTGCACAATGTGGTGGCTACGTAGGCTATAGTAAAAAGAAGAGTGAACTGACTTCGAACTTTCACCGGCATTCCAAAGCAATGTGTCACTTTCTCCAGCTCTCTCCTTCTCACCTCCTCGTGTATCTACTGAAACGTCTCGCGGTCCACTCTGCGCGGACATTACAACGGTTTAACCTGCGTTTTCTGCTCAGCACACATAACCACTCCTGCTACTTTGCTTGCACTTTGGATTATACAGTATTTCTCCACAAATTCTTTCACACACACATACAACATACATATATGCATACATATGTACATGTACATGCCTATAAATGCGCTCGTAAAATTTTGACTTGCATGGCCACGCTTGTACACACATGCGCAAAATATCCGCAGTAGTTTCTCACTTTCATTTGCTTTATCGTTTTTGTGGCTTTTTGTTGTTTCTTCGGCTTATTGTTTACCTTTCCTCTTTGTCTGCTTGCTTTAAGTTTTGTGCTGCAATATTTTCTTTACGACTGTTGCCAGTATTTAAAGGATTTGCTGCTAGCCATTAACCTAGCGATTATTTTCTGGGTTTTCTTCATCTCGTTTCGCTTCTTCGGATACTTAAAATTTTTATTGTTTGTGCTGCTACACTATTTCACATTTTAAGTATGTAGTTGCCACACTTTAGTGGCGCATTTTTACATGCGCTCGTAAAATAGTTGATGCCGATATTAAAGCACACTTCGACTGCACACACACACACACACACACACACACGCATACACCTCAACACTGGCATAAATGCCTGCGTTTGCTTGTAATTTCCTATCTTCACACACCTACATACGCATATTCATTTCTTCGCGGACTCGCTCACCTGCCACTATGGCCGTTATTACCGTTATAATTCCAGCGAATGCGCGCAATCGCACCGAAAATGTCCGCAAGCGCTCATAACTCGCCGTTAATACCCGACGCGCGCTGCAGCTGCGCAGCTTCATTGTCCTCTGCAAAAAACTCACTCTCCCCCGCAACCATTCTTCAGCTTTGTTGCTGCATTTGTGGTTTTCGCTCACAAAATATTTAACACCGCTTGCATTACTCCCGCTTTCGGCCACTCTACGCCAATTCATAAATCCAAAAATGCATTTTCAACTTTTTTACGCCGGAGTGTTACCCGTCAATTCCATTTGGCCTCTTAATAAACCTGTTGACTGTAATCGTATTCTTAAATGCTCGTTCGAGTTTCAGTTTCCATATCTTTATTTGCTATAAAGAAGGCCGATGATTTCGTTTGAAGAAAATGAAGTGGAATTGAAATTTATTGCTGCATTGAAAATTGGCTACACTATGCGAGGAAAATATTGGGACATAAATTCTTAAAAAGAGATTTGCTTATTTATTAACCACTTTATTTTCGATTTCTGACAAATAGACCACGGTGTCTCCCACCGATCTTTTAGGTAGCATGTATTGAAGTTAAGAGTTCAAAGAATAACTTCCAAAAAGTTTATTGAAATCCATTAGTGGTTTCAGAGTGACCTCTTATTACAGGAAATGGATATAGATTACTGTACTTTGGAGTCGACAAATGAAATCTTACATTTTTCCCACATAGTTCTGATATTAGAACCTTCTCTCAGAAATTATCAGCCGTCTAAAGTCACTTATGAAGACTTTACCCACTTTTGAAAGAATTGCACCACTCTAGAACTCCCAAAAATTATTTTATTTGCTTGAGAGCTAGCCCAATTTCATAAAAATTAGATACAATATTATTTAACATTTAGAAAAGTTTTGAATGTGCCTGAAGGTTTGCAAACTTTTAATTATGTAGATAATGAAACAGTTAGAGATGCCTTAATCAAATAGAGAGCTATTTAGATATCGACAAAACAAAATATTGAATTAAATCTTTGTAAGAACTTTCTACCTTTCTACCTACCCTTACTAATTCACTATATTTTAAAAATCAGCTATTCCCCATACGCATATAATTCCCTACACCTCTTAAAGGTGTAGAAACCGAAATATGAAAAAATTTGTTTAGTTCCTAGCGTCAATAACTGCAGTTTACTTCACTAAAATTCGGAAACGGTAAAGAATAGCTTTCATTACTGAGCTGCTAAAATTTTAGTGAGTTGGATAAACTGTAATTTGATCCCAAATGTAGGCAATAGTTTACAAATTTTTTAATTGCAGCTGGAAAGCGAGCTCCAAATAATTTTTTAAACTCTCAATTGGGAATTTTTGATAAGCAATTTAAGCAAAACGACAACGGCTTCTAGTGAGGAAGTGGTGGAGAGTAGAAAACGAGCCCTAAAAAATCTCTACATATAAATATATTTAGAAACGTGAACATATGTATTTATGCGATTATAATAATTTATGTTCCTTTTTAAAGTTCTTCACATGGAAGCCTTCTTAATTCTTCATAAGGAGCCAAGGCTTATCATAAATCTAATAAATAGAGACCATTTTAAGCTTCTTCAAGAATTTTGATTTGATTATTCCCGTTCCAAGTTACCTTATAATTTTACCTTCTGTCTGTTGAGGTGGGATATATTTGGTTACAAAATAAATTGGTATGCCAGCTATGTGCATAAAATAAGACATGCTATTTTCATGCCTAAAACTCACTAAAACTTATACTCCAAGCAGCCAAATTATCCAACGATGCACTAATCATTCGCTTTGTTTCAAATATGCTTATTTTTAAAGCTAACTAATGCGAAGGAGTTTGGAGTTCTAATTATTTTTCCTTAATTTCAAACGATGTATTTGCCCAGAGAAATGCTAAAAACAAAACGGAAATATTTTCGTAATATTAATGTTGCCAATGATATGTTGCACAGCAGCGCAATAACGAACAACAACAGTCGAGCAACAAACTCTTAGTTAAATCTGAAATTATCCCACCAAATAACGGGCTTAATTAGGATTATAATGAATGACATGAGTGCACATATGCTCATAAATATATACATACACATACACATACACATACACATATACAAATGTGTTAAATATGAACTCAGACTGGAAATAAAGAGTTAATAACGGTGAAAAAAGGCATTGCCACTGAACGTTGAAATTACAAGAACATTAAAATAATATTGCCATTAACTCAGAGTGTCGAAGCATGAAAGGTTTTATGTAAATAATTTATTTAACGCGCATGAGGAATGCATAAACACATGCAACACATGCAACACATGCAACACATGCAACACACAAGAAGCAAAAAACAAATTGTAGTTAAACTGAGAGTATTAAGAGTTACTGCATTGTAAAAACGAATGGAAATCGGAGAGCAAAGCTGAAAATGCAAAAACAAAATATGTTAAAAATTAAATTAAAATGGAGTAAAATATAGAAGTATTAAAAAAAAGATAATCTTCGCAGAAAATATTTTAAAAATTCATGGCACCTGCCACATGCCGCGTGGTAAATAAAGCAGACAATTCAATCAGTGCCACATGCTGTCAACAATGACCCGCTGCAGCATCGACTACACTGCCATACAGATAACGGCAATTTGTGTAATTTAAGGCATGGGTATGCATCAGAAGTGCCAAACATCAACTCAATGAAATACCGCAAATAGTTGGCTGTCGTTGTTAGCATTATGGCAGCGAGTATATAATACACACAAATACACAATGCACACACACAACAACAGCGCATTGCTCACATACACACACACGTTCATCAATATATGTGTATATGCATAATTTTGATTTCATTTACTTCTTTCGCACATTTTACACGGCCGACACATTCGTTAGCGCCGACATGCACCGCTCAATATCCGCGTCTGCGTGCGCCATGACGTATGAGTAACATTAATTACCGACTCGCCGTGTTGCAGCGCCAAATAAGCAACAGAAAATGAAAACATTTGCCATAATAGCAAAAAATATAACAAAAAAAATGCAAATAACGGTGTAAAGCAAAGAGTGCTGCGCAAAACAAAACAAATTTGTGGCAAGCGCATTCGCGGTGAAATGTAAACATTTTATAAAATGTAAGCGTTGACACCGAAAAAAGCGCCGTTAACAAATGAATTTATTTACAAAACGCCATGAAATTTATGCGCAGCGGCCTTAGCGGCCTCAGCGGCTGTTGGTAGTTCTGATGTGCTGACGCAGACAGTTGCGAGTTGCTTTGCTCACAAAAAAGTGACTCGTTAAAAATTTATGAACTGACACGTAAGTGAAAAAGAAAAAAAAAATGTAATAAAACCAAATTAAAACCGAAAAAAATTAAATAATAAATAAAGAATAAACAAAGTTAAATGGCAACTGTTGCGCCCATTATCTTGATAATCTTTGCTGCACATAAAAACGTTGCATGAAAGTTGTACTTAAACTTGGACTTCTACAAATTTTAGTTTGTATTTTTAAAATATTTCAGACTTCTACTTTATTAAAATTAATTTTTCTCTATTTTGCCCTCAGAACAGCTGCTACGGATGCTGCTATTAGGAGAATCATGTGGAGTAAAAATCAGAAAATGTTGAAGTAAAACTTCCTTAGACACTGTAGTAATATCGATCGACTGCAACGAATTTCTGTGACGTAACGAAACTTCATCACGCTCGCAGCATATAGTGCTGCACAATACTGAGGTCTTAGCTGACTTTAATAGTTTCAGAAATTTATTCGTTTAATATTCAAATTATTTAAAACAAGAAAATTTTAAACTTGCCGCCTGTTTCAAGAAATGTATTAGTTAAAGTAGCACTACAGTGAGATATTTTCCTGAAGAGATTCTAGAGTTAAAAAAAAATTTTGAAGGAAGTTTACAACTAGTATTTTCGAAAAAGGTTGCCACCTGTTTTAAATTTTACGTCAAAAATTTTGCAAGTTATTCCTTTATATATGTATGGAATTTACTTTTAAAAGCTTTTAGAAAGTGTGTAGCTCAAAGCATTCTAAGAGGGTTGCCAACTCACTAAAATTTTTATTCTAAGTATTAGTATTGTTTTAGTTATTTTTTTAGAAATACTATCCTGTTTGAAAATTTTTATTTTAAATTAAATTTACGAAATAAATTTTAACGATCCATCCATCCAACGAACCATCAAAGTGAAGAAACTTCTAAAAGATTGCAAGAAGTAGCATTGGAGAATAACTTACCTACATGCTGTAAACGAAACATGTTACAAAACTTTATTTTAATTTCTTTATTTGGATAGACCAGACCCTCTAGTTTAACATGTTTTGTATTATTTTGAGAGAGCTTTGTTCTGGAAGCTACGGGGTTGCTATACAAATACACATACTATATAAATTCAGCTTGCTTCAGTAGAAGTTTATATGAAAATTTCTCAGACGATTCTCAGAAGCGTCCGTTGAAGGCATATATGGGAACAACTTCGTTGAGATCGGGGCAGTTTTCATCTTATTTTTTATGAGACGTCTATTAGCTAGATTGTGCCTAACAAGTCTATCTCTACCTTCAAATCTGTTACTAAATATCATAGACAGGGCCTCTATGAAGATCTTCGAAAATTAAACAGATTATCCATATTCAAAAAATCTCCTCCTTTTTGTCTAGTACAAAAACGACTCTGACAGAGTATCTTCTTCATTTTTGTATTCAAAATTTCAAGTGGGTTGAAAATTCAGTATTGTAAAGACAAGCAACTTCCTTCAAGAAACTTTTAAAATAAATAGTCGTCTATTCGAAAGCTCCATCTACTCTATTGGACACTTCATCCCTTGAGACTTTTATCTCTCTCTCTCTCTCTCCCTCTTTCTCTCTCCTTCAATCTGTCCCTCTCGCGCTAATCATGAAACCTATAATCCTAGATTTTGTTGTAACATTGGGAAATAATTCAATGTCTAATCAATAGAAACTCCGTTATATTGGTTTTGCCCTCGCCCTCGCCCTCGCCTATCTAAAAGACACTCATATAATACCTTTACTTCGCAGAATTGTAATGTTCGTTAATATTGATGACAACATACACTTTATTCTTAAAAAATAAAATCGCGTTGGGCGGTGACATTGTCTCCACATTGGCGTCCATCAACTATGATCTCCGTATATTCAATTGCTCACAAAGGCAAAGCGGGAACTTGACGATGACTTTTGGAAAAGCTATCACCTCATTACTTTTCTATTCCCCTTTAAGACCTGTGTTTATTTTTATTATAATTTTTATTATAATTTCTGGCTTGAATAAAAGCAGAAAATATCCACAAAAGTTGTTGTTGCTTTTAAGTTGCCTCTTGTGCAATTCGACAATGGCTGCAGCAACATCGTGTTTACGGCGAGGAAAAAGCGCAAAATAGCAACAAACAAATGTGAAAAACAACAACAAAAACAAAAGGTGGAAATTGAGAAGGGAAGTTGTAACATTAAAGCAACAACAACAACGACAACAGTGCTACCGGGAAGCAGCATTTTAGCGCATTGCCTCCACATTTTGTTGCAGCATCTCTAGCAATACCGCACCCTCATTCCGCTTCGTTTACGAATTCGCTTATTTCTTCTTCCCCTACACCCTCTCTTCTTCAACCTCAACCGTGCGACGCTGCCGTTTGTTGCATGCAACTTTTGCATTTGTTTATGGCTGCCGCACGAAATGGATATTCCAATGTGTTTTTTTTTTTTTTTGCTATATTCTCTTTCTCATTTCTCATTCTTCCCCTTTTTGCTTGTTCTTCAATCTTCTTTCGTTAGTTGTTTATCTGAGCAGTTTCGTTTTAAGCGCGATTTTATCGCACTCGCCATCCAAACTGCAAGCAATATCAAAACAACTCAGTGTCCACCCGACGTCTGAACCCGCTCCGCCCTCTGCCGCCCCTCGCAACCGCAAAACAATGCAAGTGCAATCTGATAATCGCCAAAACAGAAGTGAAAACACATTATTTTGTTATTGTTGTTGTTGTTGTTGTTGTTGTTGTTTTTGGTTTTGTCTGCCTGCTGCCACAAGTACTTCACCACGAATAGGCTCTTGAGCACAGCTAGTGTTTTCGGTTGCCCGAAACTTCCAACATGCGGTCCTTCAGCGGCGCATTCTGCTCGTGGGCTCTTTTGCAGCCTCGAAATGTCCGTCGCACTCAAGCGTCTCCCGTGGCGCTTGTTGGCTGTCGTTCTCACTTAGTGCGCGTTGTTGTTGCTGCTTGTTGACTTTTATTTAAAAATATTTGTATGTTAGTCATTCATTGTTACAACAAGAACAAATTCACATTGCACCACTGAAAATGGCATCTGTTAGCCTTTGGTGGGATATGAAGCTTTGAAGCTTTTTGCTTATACCTTATTTATAATCTTGTTCTGGCGGTTTCGAAAGCGAAAAAGTGAATTAAGTACTTTCGCATTTATTTTACCTTACACGAGTGGTCGTTGAAGTGGCGTGCTGAAGATAAGACAGTTTGCTTTGTTTTAGAATTTCAGATATATAGTTTTAGAAGAAAGAACTCAGGTTGTCATTTTCGAAAATAAATGTGAAGGTCCGGATGCAAAAATTTTATTAGCTTTATTAGCCTTTAGATCTGAAGCGTACTGACAATTTGTGGGAGTTCAGACAAATATGGAGTCTCACAGCCTTTGTTGCCACAATAGAAATGGTCCCGTGAGTTATTAAATAAAGACAAAGCGTTTTCATGAAATTTTATGCTTCATATGCTTAAAGAAAACTATTATATAGATTTTGAGTGGTATGGAGTAGATTGAAATTGTTACATGAACCTATTAACGAATTCGAAGAAAATTGGAATCGAAAAAATGTGCTAGTTCGACTCAACTTAAATTAGTGTATTTTATTATTAGGAAGCTCATCACAGTCAGGCTTGTGCCAAAATGTTTAAAATCTTTTAGAAAAGAAACAAAAAAAATTTGACAAATACAAAGTCAAAGTGCTGCTCATCTTGGCCACCTTGAGGTATCTAAGTCACTTCGTTTGTGTGAAAATATCAAGCTCACCTAAATTATCAGGGAATGCCTTTTTGGTCTCGGTTACGCATTGAATAACTTAATAGTTGGTTAAGTTTTATATAGATGCGTTAAATTTTAATAAGCAACAAATTTAAAACAGATTTTACGACTCGTAGAAATGTGTAGTTAAACGATTGAGTATATCGAAATACATTGGAACAAACTTTGAGGCATAAAAAGCAGATTTGTTACACACTCACCCATTTTGTTTTAAGTTTCAGTGAGCATTCTTTTATGGATTTTCGCCAACATTATGCAAACTATTAACAATTCACAAGGGAGCCAGTAAAATTACACGCACACACGCGCATTCCGTGCGCCTACACATGCACCACTTACGTGGTCGATAAGCACAACAATGTGCACGTCGTAGCATACATGCAGGCGCTAAGCATTAATTATTGCAATTGATATGTGAGAAATGTGGTCACACACTCACGCATACACTCACAATTCTGTTATGTGTAACAGAACATAAAGGAAATACAATATGTAATAAAATATATACTACGCATGTATTGTACGCTTATGCGGAATCCAGTTCATGTGGCTGTGTGAGTATGTGTGTGTGCGCGTGTGCACGTGTACGTGTGCACTCGTTTACTGTTTCAAAGTATTTTGACGCGCAGCTATTTATAATTACATGTAATTTATGACCGCATCGATTATCGGTTGCACATACAATACATAACAGCAACAAAAGCAACAATGCCGATAATTACAACAACAATAATGCTAACAACAACAGCAACGTAGCAATGCACATTTGTATGAACATATTTAAAAATAATGAGTGTATCGTATTGACTTTAATTTAATCGTCCCAAAGTATCCGGTTAGTGAGCAGACATGTTCGGCTAACGGATAACGGTAAATATTTGTATGTTTTCCTGTGCATATGCTGCTACATATATGCATACACATATTGAGAAGCAGACTGCTGGCTTTAAAATATTTATTTGCATTAATTTATTTAATTTAATTTTGTTGTTGGAGAGAGAGCGAGAGCAAGTGGGGGCCGCTCGGGTCAACCGCTGCATAATTCGAATTACATTCTCGCATTAACTTTAGATATTGCCAAAGACATACATGACTACATTGAAGCGTGTCAATTTACTGTTGTTGTTTTTTGCACCGTTATTTTATAAAATTATTTATTTATTCGCATTTGGTTGACAAGCGGAAGAGACAGCTAAAAACCACCCGCTGTCAGCGGTAATTCGTCGCCTGCAACAACTTACATGGTGAAAGCCAGCAAGCAGTCAAACAGATACACACATACGCACACACATATTTTCGAAATTTTATATACACACATAAGTTAGTACATAAAGCTGTACAGATATTCAAATGCAGTAACGTTGGTATGCTTGTGGCATGTAACACGCTGCTTGCAACTCAACGCACAACAACAACAACAACAACAACAAGCACTAAATTACTAATATGCCTTCAACCAGCGCTTACTTTTGCTGCCTACTACAACAAGCAGGCATATATTAGATATTTGTAGTTGTTGTTGTTGTTTTAGTTCACATTGTTGGCCTCAGCGGCTGCCAACTGCCAATCGTCAGCCTCCCAAGCTCATTTGTTATTATTGTGTTTATTGCGGTAGTAGTAGTAGTAGTAGTAGTAGTAGTAGTAGTAGCAGTTGTTGTTGTTGTTGTTGTTGTTGTTGTTGTTGCTGGCATAGTCCAGAGTGCCAACAGCATTTAACCAGCAGTCAATCCTTCAGCCGATAGCTTTTCTCCGTTAGCTCACTTGCAGTCGGTGAGGACACCACAGGCGGTGCACATATTTTGGATGCTCGCCGAACGGGAGAGGAGAGAGCGCACTGTGAGTTAAAGTTGGCTGGTGCAGCACTACATGTCGTTTTCGTTGTTGTTGCCTATTTACCCAGCAGAAACATCGGTTTACTCATTTCTCCTGCTTTTTGAATTAAATTTGCCTGCCGTCAATGAAGTGCAGCAGCTCAACTTGTAGCATTTGTCCATGCATGTGTGTGTGTGTGAATGTATCTCGTGCTAACAGTGTGATATTTTAGCTTCTAGAGAATTTAGAATCATAGCGTATCTCTTTGCAGATTTTCAGTCAAACCTTTACTTCACCTTTGGTTATCTGAAAATTTATATTTCGAGAACTTTTTGAATCTCGCAAAGGAGTTTCATAAGCACATTTTCCACGTAATAGAGACATGCGAAGGCTTCACAGTTAGAGGCTGCGTTCTTGGCCCTAGCTTTTAATAGCGCCTCCAACTTTTTGAAATGTAGCGTTCGTCGGCATCAAAGAGGAGCGAGAACGGAAAAGTTTCAGGTCAGAACAGATTAACCTCTCCAACCAAATGAGCACAAATATTCTAAGAACCAGAATAAGATGAGCGGATTGGTGAAAACTTGTACAGAGTTTTGATATAACTTCGTCGGTTAATGGTTCCATTTATGTATTCTCTTCTCAAAAACTCTTAGACATTTCTAAATTTCATACCCGTCAGTGTAATAACTCCGTATAAGTGAAGTGTGGATTATTAAAAGTCAGGCAGTCAAGTTTCCCGAGACAATCTCAACCTATAGTAAAAAATTCTAGATTGTTTGACTCGCATTACTTCAATCACGTTGACTGACTAAGGCGCTGGTTGACTCTCTGCTAAAGACGTCTACTTGTCATTTTTGGAATACGCAGCTGATACGTTCTGTAAATGTGATAGGATGTGTCGGCAAATGAACGGATATCATCCTTAATACTTCTGTTTCAAACAAAGGTTGAGTTCTGCAGAAGAAACTCAGAAACTCTTTGAATGAAACTTTTCTTGATGTTTCCACCAAATGCGTGGATTAAAGGGGTTTAGGATATCGCATTCCATAACAAGTATTTCTGGAATGCCTTCGTCGGAAAAAAAGGATTGCCGCAATTTTTAGTATGGAAGAAGGTTAAAGGAGTTTCCGCCACAAATCATCAATTTTTTTGCCAGATTATCTGTACGAAAATCTCCCAATTATAAAGTCAAGCGTGACCTCTTTGATATCTTCAGTGAGGATTTGTTATTAATGTTTGTTAAGATTGTCATAATATCTAAACATCGAGGTACTATCTGATCCCCCGAACCATGTACCGTTTAAAAAGGGGTGATTGAGGCTGTACATGCTGTACAGAGTACAATAGTTTTGTTCACCTAACGTTTCGTCATACATTGCGATAATGGGTAAAATCGTTAGATAATATCCACTATTATAACTTTAGTAGCACATTTAAAAGTCCATAGTTGTTGCGCCTACAAACTCGAGATATCTCTAAATAATCTCTACGGCTGTTCAAAGGAACAATGCAAATAACACAAACTTGAGGATATAAAAAAAGCTATATATAAGCTGAAATGGAACTGCATTCTGAAATTTGACTTGGCAGAGCCGCTAAACCAAAACCCGCTACGTTAATATTAAGTGAGTTCAACTTATTTGGCACACTGTGCAGCCTACCACCCAACGCTGCATACACCACCACCAACCAATACACTTAAATATCCACCGACATACTCAACATTCCACATGCCTAGCTTCTGTTGTTGTTATTATCATTGCTGTTGCCGTTGCTGTTGCTGTTGCTGTTGCATGATTTTAACTCATCTCCTTTTGTTGCTGCTGATCGAATTCGACGTCTGAAATCCGGTCATTGTGCGGTTTCAAGTGCTCATTTATTGTATGCTGCCCGATCCGCGCCAAAATGCCTGCCAAGCCGACTGAAGCCATTGACCAAGCGGCTATACCATCCGGCGCCCCCCTCTGCCACTACCACCAACGTAGGTGGTATGTCTGTGTGTATGTGTGGAATGCCGACCGAGAATTTCCATCAATTTCGTACGTGCTGTAAGCTCGGCAAACATGCTACACATGCGCCCACACATGCATGAGCAGTTGCAACTGTGTGTGGGTGTGTACGAGGCATTGCTTGCATGCACTGCATTTATATTGTTGCATGGGTGGGCCATTGTGCGGCCGCAGCCGGACATTTGCATAGCCGTTGATGTCAAGTGCTTCGTCGGTCGGTTTTATAGATTCAAATGAGCGCCGCTTGCCACACACAGTCGCCCATGTGCCGGCTCAGATGCACTTAAATGGATGTATGTGTGTGTGTGTGTGTGTGTGTGTGTGTGTGCGGTCGCGCGCTCTCACTACATCACGAAATGGCAAAAGGCAAATTCATGCGACCAAACTAAATCGGCTGTTGTGTTTTTGAAACTTATTGTTAATAAAAGCTTTGCAACGGCATTAAATAGCTCAAAGGCGTTTGGGTGTGACGTTGATGGCGTAGATATGCATATTTATAGCTGCACATAGATGAAGGCATGCATTGAATGCTGTGGATGGAAGTAGAGTAGTGTTCAAATGTAGCATATACCGTTAGCTGAGTTCACGAATAGATTTTGAGCTTGATAAATAAGAGATCACACGTTGATTTCGACTCATAAAATAAAAATTGAAACAATGGATGAGGTCAGCGTTCCATTCTCATTATTCATATCTCTACAGGAAAAAATTGCGGTAGGTTCTCCTTCTGTGTTTTAAATTATCGAAAAATTATACAGTGTTAACAATTAGTAGTATACAGAAAGAAGGGCTTTCATAACCAACACCTTAAGACTATTCGATATGCTATCTGCTAGGACACCACATCAAGGGGATAGATAATCAATTTCGACTTTAAAACTAATAGTGATTTGAATCCGAATGCTATTTTGAATTGCTCCATTGGCCTAGAACTAACCTCATAGGGATATTCATTCTGGCTTATGCCTTGAAAGTATAAAAACCGAATAGGTTGGTTAGCCGGTTAATATTAATTCATTAAATTATCCGGTTATCTGGATACTGGATATATAATTTACAGTTGAAATTTTTAAACTATTATATTCAAAATCAAAAAATTCTGATCCAGGAATGATTTGTTTAATATGAAATATGTTAGTATGAAAAATTCTCAGCCCTCTTCACTTGCATTGGAACTTAGGACAATAAGGACCACATTTCAAATAAGTAATGTAAAAGATTATAAAGAATATTATATTGAAAATTCATTCGAAGTTATAAGATTACCATACATTAGAGAATACTTTGAATAATTATTCTGCTTATAATATCATGATAATATCGGTCTTGGATAATAACGGTTTACTTCGTCCTAAAAGTTTAAGGATGAATATAAAGTTGATTGAATATTTAAAAAAAAATTCAAATAATCACTTGCTGATAAAAGACGACTTAACTGCTTAAAATTAACTCGGTAGCATTCTTTAAATTAGTTTTTGGATATTTTCAACTACAACAACAACAACCACATTTTAGAATCTGGTGCAACTATCATCAGAATTCTTAGCGATAATCAAACGAGCGATGACCAAAGTAGCCATTAACTGAGTACACCCGATACCCGAAATACCCGATACATCTTTCATAGCTACGGCAGTCTAAAATTGAAAAAAAATCGAAATGGTAGAAAAGTGGAAAAAAATATTTCCGTACCCAATTCTCTGTAGTGTCAAAGCGTTAGGATCAGTCAACATAGGTGCGTAAAACTTCGAACTCGTTTCGAAATTGCATTTTTCAAAACGTACGAAGATGGTTCTTGGGGACTATTGCTACTATTCTCTTGAAATTTTAACTGTAGTAAACCACGTATGATTTTCTTGGAAAACGTTACTCTGAAAAATTACCCAGTAGCCGCCATTTTATAATTCAATACAAAAATTTTTTACTCACTCAAATACATGTTTAATAAAGTCTAAATGAGAGAAACCCGATTCAGTTTTCCTTGCTTCTAGAAAAAAATTTTAGACTGGTCTAACCCCTTAAAAGAAATTTGTCCAAAAATCACTAGTATCGACGTAGAATGTTATGATTCCTACAGCTGTTTCGATTTTAAACCAAATCGTCCCAAAAATACGATATTTTAAAATATATCGACAACAGCGTCACCTGTCGGTAATTTATTATATCATGAAAATAGCATGTTTTCTTCACTCATCCGTGCGATATATTTCACAATTTCATTTCATTTTCAAAATCATCCAAATCATTCAAGTTGAGTAGCGCCCAGTTTCAAGCTAGTTATTTCGTATAAATATACAAATGTTCAAATACATTTTAGATGTGTTTTATTCACGCCATCAACCCCAACACATACACAACTGCACACACACATGCACATATATAGGGAAAAACCACGCATAATTGGTCACCAAAATGTGTTGGCCATTTTAACATAATCATATTGCGGTGAAATTTGCTAGCCAATTCAAATCAATCATGCACACACACCTACATACATACATACATACGCATCGACATATACACACACATTTAGCACACATTTGTGATAACTGCATGATGGCGTGTGTTCACGAATAATAAACATGCAACTCATGTTTGGGACTCGTCCACTATTTTCACATTTACATACTTGTATATAATTAGTACACTATGTTTGTGTGTGTGTGTGTGTGTATGTGTGTGTGTGCATGAGTGCAGTAAATTCGAATGCTTTAGTAGCCTACTATGCAAATACATACATAAATTATGAAAATTGGTGACATTCGGTCGATTTGGTGGTACACCGTGGCAACATCATAAATCAACACCTAATTGCATGACCTAACACCAACAACAACAACATTACAACCAACACAACCAATGCAACACAACCAATACACATGCAAATGTCCATTTCTTTGGCAGTGAGGTGTGTTTGTAAATGAATCTGTGCATAAATAAATCGGTATTATTATATAAGTGGTCAAAAGTAGGCGTTGATTGTTAAGTGAAAGTGTGGTGGAAAAGGTAAGCTGAAGTATGTATGTATGCAGTGGACGTCTGGCGTAGATGACTCAAGGCCACTAGCTTCCATTCGAGCGATGGATAATTAATTTTCTAGTCTTAATGACACTTTGGGTGGCCAGATTTTTGAAAATTGGTTTAAAATATTAATTTATGCAGCAATTTGTGATGAATTCATGCCTAAATATTACTCAACATAATATTACTTCATTGATTATATCCATGATTTCTGAAATGTAACTTCGTTTGGGCGAAATTTCCAAATACCCAAGTGATCGCAACTGACTCTGTTCACGTCTTCTTAGACTTAATAGGGTTTCTTGATTCCAAGAAATTACAATATATTTCTGTAAATGCTGAAATTTTCGACTTCAATATACAAAATCGAAATTATTTTATTAAACATGTGCTCTGTTTAAATTTAACTTATATTTGAAATATTTTTCGCTCATTATAATAAAACATTTTAAGATAGAAATTAATCCCATCGGCGGCGCTGGGTATGAAGTGATCGTAATATCACTTTTATTATCGGATTTATATAAACAAATACCAAAAAATTTTAATTCCATTTAAATCATTTATATTATTTATAGTTAAATGCAGTTAAAAAAAGACGTTGACCCAAGAGGTCAGTGCATCAGGACTTGAGCTAAGAGAGTTTCTCAAAAGGTTTTAAATATGGATGGCGTATTAGACCATAGAACCCAAAAATTTAGTGGTATCTTAACTTTGAATATCGTTGATGGAACGGCGTGGCGACTTATTTGATCCCGGCTAAAATTCAATGAAAAAAAGCAAAGGAGGGTTTTGAAATCATTTGAAATTGGAAAGAAATATTACCCATAGATCTTGAAATATTATACTTGCCGTTTCGAAATCAAAATATTCTATCGGGAGTGTGCTGATGATTCATCTTTTAAAGCCGCTAAGCTAGATAATCTTTAATTGCAGCAAAATTCTGCATAAAACAGTTTGTGGGAATTAAGATTTATAATAACGGAATATTTTCATATTCAAAGAAAAATTCAGATTGAATTATGGCAGTCGCAGTTTAGTCCATCGAAAGGATTTTTATTTGGTCACTTGGTTCTCAGATTATTTTTGTACTATCATTTTATTCTTTAATCAATTTAATTTTGATATAAAAGATAAATTGATATATAGATAGATAGATAGATATATTGATCACATTTTCGTATGAAAATTTGTATATTTGAATTGAGAGCAAAGGAAAAAAGCAATTAGTTGAAGAATAAATCATCATCATTATATTAAAAGATATTCGCAAGGAGTGTATACTGTGTGTGCCTCGGTGTGCAATCTTTCGACCGAAATATGTTTCGATATAGCTTTATCCATTTTATTCAACAAAATATGTTCGAATATTTACTAAATATATGATTTGTAAGTTTCTTTTTACTTTCTTCTTATAGTAGTTTAATATTACTTCGCGAGTAAAAACCTATAAACAATAAACTTTCATATTTCATTTGAAAAATACAATGCTCACTCACATAAATATACCAGTGTTCACCAAGTAGAAAATTTCCTAGCTTTTCGTGCCGCCAATTTCGACTTCATAAATATTCATAAACACAATGCGTTGCGGTGTGACGCACGTGATTTTTGCTCGTTTTCCTATATTAGTTCAAATGTTCGTGGCCAGAGGTGGTCAGAGAAAAATACAGTACAATTACGAATAACGGTATTTGCACTTTCGCCCACCAACACTGCACACGCACACACACACACACACACATGTGCATGTGTAACTAAGTGTGTAAATACTTTTCAATGCAACCACTGATGCCGCCACATTATTGTGTGTGCAGCATAATCACAATAAATTGTCGAAACCGCGCGAACGACCGCAAAAAACGCGACGCAGCGCAACGCCAAGCAATGCAACGCGGCGCGGCGCGGCGCGCACTAAACAACAAAGCCACACGCAGTGTTTGCGATGTCGAAAAAGCAGCCAAATGAGCGCGCGGCAGAATTGAAGCGCAACGGTGTGTGGGGCTGTTGGATTGTATGGGTGCACTGAATAATTTGACACTTGTAACAAGCAGCGCGCAATCAACACCACTGCGCTACCAATGCAGTTGCGCTTGACTGTTGAAAAGGCAGCGGAAACGGAAGTTCAAAGCGCGCACCGCAGTGCAAAAATTACACACGCGCACATACACACACAAACACTCACGCGCGAGTTATTGCAGTTGCATTAGCGGCAATTTGACGCGCTGTCGTTGGAATTGGGTGGGGCGCTTGTGGCAGGGTGAGTGATGTGCGGCGCAACGTTCGCCAACTGTACACAACCGCAAAGCCGTTTAGTTGCCGGCTGGCTGCGTAATTTTACGCAACAACACTAAAGCGAAATGTGGCACGTTGCCGGTTGCAAAGTGAAATTCAAAATATTTCAAATTGTTTGTTTCTTTTTTCGTGTGTTGTTTCTTTTCGTTTATTTAGCGCGCCGCGCGAATTTCCAAATACAACCACAACATGAGCAGCGGTAAAATGCACGATTTGCCGTTAACCACATTTGCGCGCGCCCAAAAGCCAATAAACACGATTTTTCCTCTGCGAATAAAGCTGCGATTTCACAAACCAGTTTGCCACATTTAATCTATTGACGGCCAGAATGCGCATCAAACTGGCGAACGTGTCCGAGCACATGCACACAGGCAGATAAGCGCGATATTGCCAATGTTGCAGTAGTAGCAACAGTTGCAGTAGTCGTGCAACATTCATGCACAGCTCAGTGTTGCAGTCACTCTCGGCGCGCACGCACATACATACAGTCCGTTTGATGTATGTATGGACAAATTGACCGATTTACATACAAACAGACGCACGCGACAGCACAGCACCGCACAGCACAGATTGAACTATTCAAGCGCAAGGCACAACACAGGGTCTTACACACATCCGTCCGCATCGGCGACCGATGTCAACAAGCTACAAATTGCAACTAATTCAAATCCAGCAAACGGATTACTTCCGACGATGCCGCCGATGCGCAGGCCGATGATTATGTTGACGACAACGACGACGACGACGACGACGACTACGGTGGCGACACCGACGAAGTCAACGTTGGCCAAGGCGATGAGCTGAGAGGGCAAAGCCAAACATTTGACACTCGTGAATTGCGTGCTTCGTATCGGCGGCATTCGGATTAGCTAACGACCGACTACGACAATGTTGTTTTTATGCGCGAAGCTGGCATCGGCAACAAAGAGGGCAGGCATATTGGTTGGTGACCTCGGCTAATGACAATAACTGCGAGCAGCGTAACAACAACAACAACTACACATGACCGTACAGATGCAGCAACAACAACAATAACAATAACAATCATGCTGCCAAATACATCAAACACGATTGCCGCATATACTGCATTGGGTACAAGAGCTACAACAATAATAATAACAGCAATAACAATAAAGTATTGTCTACTCCAGTTATGCATTTTGTCTGTCGCGCCTTGGGGTATGCCTTGCATTTCGTTGTTGTGTGACTTTACTTGAATTCCTCGCCGTTGTTATTTTGCTATGCGGCATTTCTGGCATTCCCAGCTCGTTTGCTCTCTCGCACTCTCTCCCTCTCACTATGTGTACTCTCGTTTTTAGATTTACTCTTTCTCAATGCCCTCATGCTCACTTTACACCTATGTTCTCATGAATAAAGCTTTTTTCTTCGCAGCTTGCAGCGTGTGGCATGTTAAACGGCTGTAACAGCAAGCGCCGGTTTCGCTTAGTAGCACGGAATTGCGGTTTGATAAAGCAAAACTTTTAAACTTCACTATAAATAATATTTATAGATATTTTAAGATTAAAAAAACTGCATCTGATCGCCCAGAAGTCAGTACATTCTCAGATAAGACTATTTTGGGTAAAACTTCAAAGGAAAATAGAAGATATAGACTTCGGTTCACTCACGAGACTAATTTTTTGTACTAATCACCTAGTATGGCTCAGTATTTAGTTACTCTGTTGAAACTTTGTTATATAATAAAGAAAAATTAGTAATTTTTTAAAAGAAGGTTGACAAAATATGACGAAGAATAGAACTCACTTCCTTTGAGGATTTGGAAAACTAAAGTTTATCGGGATCCTTCAAAGGCCAATAGCTTAAGAGCCAAAAGAAAACTAGAACCTTCTAATATGTAAAGCCCAAAAATAACATTTCCCCAAATATGTTACAGTCATTCCGAAAGTTGCTCTCTATAATATGGTAGTATCCAGAGTCCCTATCTAATTTTGTTCATAACTTTGCGCCAGAAGTAGAGAAATAAAATTACCCATAATCATAAAATATAATCCTGAAGTCATTAGATTTTTCTACACGACAACAAATTCTAAAATATTATTGAATGTTTTCGAATTTCAGAGATCTACGAATACTCAAAATATTTGAGCTCAGTTGACGTAGCTGATGCTTCACCAATTCAATTCAATTGGTGAGACCTTAAAAAACTTAAGATATTTTCCACATATTAGTTCCAATAATTTTGGACTTCTTTTCGTTTGTTATAACTAATAAAATACCGCTTTTGAATTCAATAAAACGTCGTGGCATCACTGCCGCATGCAGTTCCGCTCTGATTCTCTTTCAAAAAGCTTTCAGAACTCAATACCGCCACTGCATTTGGGCTCCAGTCAAAGCTGTTACGCTGTCGAAGCCAGTGCTCTCAATAAACGCTGCTTTCGATTTGCCGCAATCACACACTCTCTCTCTCTCCCTCCCTCCCCACCACACAAGCGGGTTTGCCGAATGTCGAGGATACATTTCATTTGCCGGTAATTTCAAATTTACGCTTTTACGCTTTTCCACAATCTCCCTTTTGTGTCGGATGACTACGATAGCAGCAACAACAACAACAACAACAATAAGAGAACAACTGGAAAGCAACAACAAAATATATGACAGCAAGAACGTAAAGAAAGAGTAAAGCAGCAGCGTGAATTGATGTTGCACGTAGCAGGCAGACAACGTTAACTGGTGATTGCAACAGCAATGACAATACTACTAGCTAAGGTAAGTGCAATAAAGACGATTGTTATTGTTGTTGTTATTTTAAGTTTATTTGGCTGCATTTTTATAAAATCAATGGCTTACAAGCTTACAAATAAATGCTTCGGATTGCAACACAACGCAAACACCTTCTTCACACACACACAAACATCAAAATTGCAAGTTCACCGGCATACGATGCCAACCTTTTTAAAATGAAAAAACTGCTTGTGGCCCACCTGCTCGGACTAAACGGATGGCAACTGCTCCGCACTGGACAGACATCAAATGTGACGTCGCCTTTGAGTCCCAAAAATATATATTTGTAACTCGTCATTGCCATTACTTGCTTGTGCACCTCCGTAGAATAAGTGAATCCGAAGAGTCCTTTGACCCACAAACTTTCATCCAGAGACATTCTCTCTCCCCTGCCGGGTACTGGCATGATAAGTACGCACAGTAGATTACAGTAAATTAGATTTTGGGGTTTCTTCACCCGACTGCCGAGTGAACGTTTTATCTGCTTGCAACACAAACACATACTCTCAAACTCTAAGTGAATATGCAACACTATAAAATGCTGTTAGTTGCCAGCAAATGTATTTCCTGCATTCGCTTTGCTGTTGCTTGCTCTTGTTGACTAGTTGCCGCACTAGTGGCAACCAACAGCTACACACGAGTATGTATGAGTGTATGAATGTATGAGTGTGTGTGTGTGTGTGTGTGTGAGGCCGCATTTCCCTGTGCGATAATGAACCAAATCCCTTGTTTTATGACTGCAACAAAGGTACACGCAACAACACACTAACACATGCGCAACTGACCAGTTGCATTGACTTTACAGTATTGTTCTTGTTGTTGTTGTGTCAAAATGTAATGACTGCCGACATGCTGTTGTCCACTCCTTTGGAGTTTTTACCGTCTTTTTATTAGATGTACGATAGTTGTTGCTTTTATTATTATTTCCCCAGTAGGTGCTCATTACTGGCGTATTTGTTGCTGTAACAGCATTGTAGCTGTTAAAAGTCAGTTAAGCCAGTCACGCCAAGGCGATCTGAAGATGTGAGTTGCTTATGGAGTTGTGTTTGTTGTTTAACTGAATTTTGGTCTATATTTTGTAAAAATTAATCTCCATAAGGTTGCTGTTCGTTTAGCTCAGAGCCCTTCAAGCGCTGTCCAGCGCCATCTATCGTTTTCATTGGGAAGTTAGAGGTGCTTTTCTGGCATAATCTTCCATAACTTTCTATGCGCCCTAAGAAGGCATAAGTGTGGCGCCATGCAACACTGTTACAACATTATTTTTCGTTATTCACTCACCTACAAATTCCTTAAAGTTTATCCAAAGTCAATTGTTATGAGAGAAAATGTTGAAAGTTTGTGTCAAATGACTGAGATTTCAAATATCATATATCTAGATATCGTTGAGCTTTAGAACAATGTGATAAGTATGATAATCTTATGGTAAAAAAAAAAAATGTTTCGCTTTCGATGCCAAAAAAAAAACTCAAATATATAATTAGTAAGGGTGTATGTACCAACAAGTTGCATCAAATGCATCAGTGGCTTTACATGTTCTCTCTAATGCACATAGAAATAAGGTAATAGAAAAATATCATTCAATGTTATTGCCACAACCTACTTGGTCAAATGGAAAAACATTTTCTCTATTGTACTGAAGAAGAACCCTTGCACATTAAACCAAAAAAAATCCAAGGGTGTATTGAGCATAGAGAGGTGTGTTTTGGAAAACGATAAAAGCATTTTCAGTCACCAAAGTTTGTTTTTTAATTTTTCGGTCAAAAAAAGAAAACCCTTTTGATCCTTAAGTAAGGTATTCAAGGTCATAGAAAGTAGGTCATAGCGAGTATAAGTTGCTAAAATGCGAGTCATTATTCGAGGACCAAATTCTCCAAATTAATCTCCGCGCAACTGAATAGAGAGTTACATACTGAGAGCTTCAAGGAGATTAAATCATGGACTCTGGATTATGCTCTTGTGCTTCATAAATACTATTTCGATGTCAGAGACACTTAACAAAACCTTACAATAAACATGTTCGAAGGTTGCAACAGCGCTATCTTTAAATCTGCTCATGAACCTCCCCACCGAAACTTCCTCTTGCGCGCCACCTTTAGGGCAGTAAGTGAACCAGATATGTACATTATAAACTTTTCGCATTTGTCTGGCTTCCCTAGCACATATTAACATGCTCATACTGCCACTAGCGCTTCGTAAGCAAATTGAGTTCGTTTTCATTTCTCACGTTGTGCGTTGCTGGTCAACATGACAGGGGCAAAATTACACAAATAAAAAGACTCTGGAAAAGGATGTGCAGGGCCAGACTGATATGAAAGTGGCTGCAACGTGTGCAGAACCGAAGGCACGTACATATGTATGAAGTAGTGCAAGAAAATATAGAACAAAGGCGAGTAAGGCATATAGCATGAAGACACGGACTACTCAAAGTACAAGTCAGGCTTTCGGCGAACAGATCAACAAGCATTCAGACAGGCAGTTATTATCCTTTTTAAGGCATGCAAGTGCAATCTTATGAAATCTGTCAAATGTCCATATATATATATTCGCTGCTAGCAAATATGAACCATTTATCTCATGTCTGAAATATGTAGTTGATACAATCTGCTACTCAGATACTCACTTATAAAAGTAACCTCTGGGCATTCTCTACTGCCACGCTGCAACATTCGTGCTACGCTTATCACTCGCCTTAGTATTCACTCAACAGAGATGAGTTTGATTTAAACATGCCAACAAATTTTATCATTGTCGTTGCCTTTGCACTTGCTAATGCAATTTAATGTATTTTATACTCAGTCTTCTCTGTTTTTTTGTTGCAACATCAGACTGCAGCACAGTTTTTTAAATTTTACTCAAACAAGTAAATGTGAATCTGTGTATAACTGTTTAGAAAACTATCATTCACCTGGATACACCAACAAAGTCAGTTATTAGTGCCTCAGAAAAAATATTTAACACATAATTTTGGCTTAAACGTACCTAACCCGGATGATCTGTATACAAATTAATCATCTTACACTTAAAAATCTTTAGTTTATTTGAGCTCTTCCACTAAGTTTGCAATTCAATCAAACATTAGAAGCCTTAAGCAATCGGATGGACAGAAACCCCCTGAACTAATTCTTGTCGAAAGCTTTAAATATTAACCTGTCCACGAATAAACCTCAAGTGAACAGAAAAGTATCCCCCCCCCCCCACACAACACCTACTGGGTAAGACCCACTAATATGTGTACAACTTAGGTCTGACCTAATTAATTCTGAGGTCTGACCTACGACCTAATACATCTTCTTTGAAATTCTACAGGATACAGTGAGCGGATCCTTTAAAGCTATGCTTCAGAATTATAAGTTGATACACTTTGGGTTCTATTGGGTATTTCAAATACAATATAGATATATATTTTTTGAACAAACTGATGACTCCGGGAAAATACTTGTGTTTTTCACTTGAGTTTTGAGTTTTGAAGTTGCCTTCATCCCAACTTTTTGAACCCAGTTCTTTCAGGCGGTGATAACTTTTGGAACCAGCTCACAAAAGACCTGTCCCTTATTTACTTCAACGGTTTTAATCTCCATAATAAATATAAAATTTTTGTAAATTTTAATTGGCAGAGTCTTTTGTAAATTACTTTAAAACTTTTATTCATTTCATTTTGCTCCTCTTCACATCGACGAAGCTACTTCTAACACCTCTTTGTAAACACACTGCTATTTTTATGTAAATGTGCGCACTTATTTATAAAAATACATTTCTCTTTAGCCTATTTTAGAATGTGTATGTATATGTTTATATATATTAGGTAATATTAGTGTATAGACTATATTTGTTAGATTCGTGTAGATGTAAATGAACATACTAATGATGCAATCGAAATGTAATGTGATGTCCCAAAGGATGCTCATGTGGCAGCAGACGTCTGCACTTCAAACAGCAGAAACACCAGAAACACCACACAACTCAACAAGACACCACCGCCACCACCATACATGAGCGCTGGGATCTAAGGTGCGAAGAAAATTGGTAAACAGGTTAGGGTGCGTCTAACCAAATGACCGTTGGGTCAGTCAAGTGAGAGCTGCCTTTGCTCAAATTGAGTTTCATCAGCTCACTTTTCATCTTCCGTGATGTGTGCGGCCAAACGCGTGAACCTCTTTATAGACTGTGTATGTTATTGTTTGTATACTTGTGTGTTTTTTTGAGCGTGACTATCCGGCTTTCAATATGCTTTCATTTGTTCATTATTTCGCTTTTTCTTCGCACTTTTCCACCATATTCGCCGAAAGTGCGTGCTGGGGGCTGGATTCTCCTCATCAACTGCTCTTCATCAGTGTGCGTGCTCTCATATGAGCACTTGTATATGTTGTGTTATGTTGATGTTATTGTGCGAGTAGGTTGATGTGTGCCGCGTGCTGAGACAGTACTAATGGCTATGAAATTGTTTAGTGATGGCCGGTGAACGTGAGCGGAATTTCCAAATTAATTGCTGGCTTTATGCACCGGCCACTCTCTCTACCTTCCTTCGGCTTAATAAGCGGACGCACGAGGCGTGTAGTTAAAGTAGCGTTGAGTAAGTATGGTAAGAGGGGTAAGGTGGCGCATAGGCAGCTCGTTACTGTCATAACAATAGCGGAAATAATAATAAAAACAACAAATTGCCCGCCTACCTTTTTTGCTCAAGAAGCTCAAGAACCCCTGTGGTGCTGCCAGGCATTTTTTCCAGACAACTGAATGAAAACATTAAAGTCAGCTTCCTCCGAGAGTACAGAGAATAGACACATACACGAGTATGCAACTTGCAAAATTGAAGTATTATGTAGTAAAGTGAAATAAAAGATACACTAGAGCCAGTAATGACCTGTGAACACAGGGTTGAAGTGTTCGTGATGTGGCGCCTGCTCTTGTTTTGCCGCTAGGTGGAAATGTACGTGTGTTGATTGTTTGGGTAGTAGATTACCCACACATACGCATATCTAAATTTCTTCTATTCTTATACGATTTTCAAAAAAAAAAACTACATTTCCTAAAGTAAAAATTGTATTGTAGTTATTGAGCAAATATATATTACATTATCCTTAGCCTGCGTTAAAGGAATTAAAGAGCCATTGCAATTTTGAAATTGATTTGATTTGAATGCTTTCACTCTTTATTCTCTTTCTCACTGTTTTCCATTCTCTCAATAACGTGAGAAACCAGCATACAGGCTTAAAAGCGCATATCCACTTAAAGCAAAGCTAATTTTGTTTGACAATATTGTTGTTGGTGATATTATTGCTCAATATAGCTGCCAACGATGGTGATTCACTGATTATAGTCATTCAAATTTTCGATAAAATTTTTCGTAGTGCCACGTATTCATGCATTAAATGTACAACAAGTATCTTTGATATTTTCAAGGAATCAGCCATCTCCATAAACTTCCTTTTACGTTCATCCAAAATCATATTAAGACAACCGAGACAATCAAGCATGCTGCTGCAACCAAGATTGCTTCGCCTGCTATTGATTTGGCCTAGACTTAAAGAAAAGGGGTTTCACTTTGATTTCTCTACCGAAACTCATATATATTTTCATTGGATCAAAGGAAAAAATGGTGAGTACAATGGATTTATGCAATTTTCAATTAAAAACATCTAATTTTACTGTGGTAACATGGGAGTAGAATGAATTTTGATTGAAAATATTATGACAAAAAATTGATAATTTTATATTTTTCCCAACATTCTAAAAGTTATCTTATTCGTATTCGAAATATGTCATGAGAGTCTGCGGGCTCAGTGCAAAGAGTTTTAATATTTTGCTAGAAAAATATTTGTTCTTTTTTTACATTTCGTCTTTCTCCTTCAACCCTTTATTTTTGTCTATCTGAGAAGCAAAAGAGTGAAATAATATGAGAGAAGTGAGGAAATGAAGTACTCTAGGAAGTTTTTAGTTGAACTTTTCCGCTTAGTGCTGCATAGCTAGCCTGAGCTGCTGCAGCATTTCGACACATCAGCAACTTTACAACCGCTCGATAAGTGGATTTTTGAAGTGAAACTACAATTTTGCGCCTTTGAGCTGACAGCATTGAACGGCACTATTCAATATTCATTCGTGCATTTGGTGAGTTTTTTGCGGCATTCGGCACAAGCACACACATACACACACACACACACACGCATAAACGGACACATGCCGCTGAACTTGCAGGATGTGAGGGCATATCACATACATCTATATATGTGTGTATGAGTGTAAAGTTAGTTGTTTGTGTGTATGTGTGTATGTGGACATGTTTCATTGGCCTCAAATATGTCGTCGCCGCCGAGTGGGCATTGAAAGGTTGCACTGGTGCTGCTGCTGCTAAGCAAACCCATTCAGCCAGCCAGCCAGCCAGTCAGCCAGTGCGAGTAACGGCAATAAATAGCAACTGCATTGGCGTCAACATCGAGCACTACAGAAGCGCTGTGCGTTTGCAGCTGCAAATTCGGTTGCAACAGCTGTGGCTTTCGTTGCGATTATCCAAGCGCGCACACACATACACACATACATAAACACATTTACATGTATGATACACACACATGCATATAGAAATTTCATATTGGCTCGTGTGTATGTGTGCGCCTGTTCGTGGCAATTGCTCTCGTCGCTGTCGCGTTGCACTGCACTCGTTGGCCCAGTTGTTGCAACATGCATTGTTTGCATTTTATTGCTTTTCTATAACTTTTAAAATACGCCTTTGCTCCTGTTGTCGCTTTTTATCTACTAGATAGTATTTGTGTAACAATTTTATTTCCAATTTTGTTTATTTTCTCTCCTCTCTTTTTTTTTGCATTCCCCTGTCATTTTGTTGCTGACTTTCCTCTTTCGTTTATTTATTTGCCTCTTTTCTGGGCATTTTTCCTGCGCTTTTTATTTGCTCTGCCGCATTTGCGATTAAGTGCACAATAAATGGCGGATTTGCTGCAATATTTGCACATAAACTTGGCTCGCCGGCCCTACCACCGCGCCCCTAGGCCGTTCTCGACTTTCTTTGGCTTTTTATGGATTTCGAAGAGATCAGTGGCGGCTGTTTGCAATCATCATCTTCTTACTTCCAGCCTGTATGTTGTTGTTATCGTTGTTCTGTGTATTCGTATTTGCAAATAATTCGAACTTGTTGTTGTTGTTGTTGTTATTATTATTATTGCTGTATGCTCTCTACATACATTGTTGCATTGCTTATTTAGCGGACGCTCGAAGTAAGCTGCCGCAGTAAAAACTGACCCATCATGACTTATTGTCAAGTGGGGTCATCGATTTTTATATTTATTATATACAAGTGGTTTCGCATTTACTTCACATATGTATTTATATGCTTGTATGTATGTATATCTTCCACTTTCAAAGCTGCTTTTTGTATGCCATTATTTAGTGCTTGATATTTACTGCAACAATGCGGGATTCTTTGACTACAAGTTTGTTTGAGAATCTCAGAACGTTGCTCTTATTTTGGAAAGACTATCAAGCCTCACCTAGCGCGCCATTGGTGATATAGGGGTCTCGACACAAAAAAATATGGTTTCAAGTCCCGAAAAATTTACTCTAAAGATGCCTTGAAGAGCTGAGAGTTCTTCAAACTGATAGCGTCACTGACCATTCCTTGCACCAGGGACATATTTAGGAGAAATGGGTGAAAATGATAAAAGCCCTCAAATCCCCATTTCCCCATATTTAAGAAAAGTTGAAGATATCTAAGAAACAAGAAGATGATATATGAGTCTATTGAAGGAATAATCGCCAAAAAAAAAGATTATATCGACGTCTGCGCAACGCCATATCCTCAGTCTAGACCTTTGAAACAAAAGTTACATTGATATATAGTTGAAAAATAGTTTTGTGAAGCAAATATATTGCCAATATTGTGATCATCTTTTAAATATATTTTATAGATTGTATATTCAAGTGACTACGGTTTTTATTCACATAAGGAAACACTAGATATTCCAATGAAGAATTAAATATCATTTTCGAAACCTTAATGCCAAAAACGGTGCCTCAATGATTATGTGGTATGAACTAGGAGAAAGGTATTTATATATAATCATAGAAGTGTCATCATGTCAACTTTTTCAAATACTTTAACATACATATGTAAAAGTAATATATACAAGTTGATCACAGATTGTGTGCTTGCCTGTATTTTAGTGCGATAGCGCACTTAGGCAAGCGAGTGTATGAAAACGTGATGTGAATTCAAGGCGATTGATTTCCCAAACGAACACACACACACACATACACACACGTGTCTCGTCCACACTGCGCTCGGCATTCCCGGAAATTGGTCATGAATTAAAATACGATTTTTTCTCGTATTCCTACAACCATTTCCGTTTTCCGATTTCATTTTATTTCAATACTTTCACACACATACACATATTCGCTAGCCACCACAATACCTTTGCGCGAATGGAGTGTTTAATTTGCCGCCATATGTTGTACCGTTATCAGTAACGATTAAATATTGTGCGCGCATGTATGTATGTACAGAATAGTGTGCAGACAAATAACGGTTATGACGACACGAAATGACATTTACATTGAAACGATAATAGGTTAATAATGGGTGGTGAGATGAAGGGGTGCACACCCTCAGTTGAAGGTCAATAGCAGTGAACGCAAAACCAATGATGCTTTTAGTTGTTGAATTGATTAAAGATTTTCCACTATTTGCTTAATGCTACAATAAATTATGAATATATAAAGAGTATTATTTGTGTTCGATCGATATTTTCGTATAACAAGATGAAGCTCATTTCATTTGTGTTTCTCAAAAGTATCAAAAAGCTAACAAAGCTTTGAAAATGTCGCCTCAAATCGTTTTCAACTTTTCCGTAGAAACTATCCCATTACATTTGGAATCTCTTGAGTAATTGTAATATTTTAATCAGTCTAAAGTGTGTTATTATATTAGGCACGATACCTGCCACTTAGGATCAAATTAGACTTAGTGCAGATTTAGGCAAACGAAAATATTTCTTCGAGGTCGCAAATCATATACGTTTATGTCCGTCCATATATCCATATATATACAGAGCTTTCGTTGAAATATTTTAGATGATTTTATAACAACTCTAAAATATAAAGATGAAAAGTTTGGATGCATGGACAGAATATTAAATTGGCTGAATTTGCGGCAGGGGTAATGAGATGGGGTTTTGAGAAGAAAAATTGTACATAAATAAAAATTCGATTTTAGGCGAAATTGTTAGCCAGTTTCGTTCATCTCTGGTACAAAATTCACTTATAACATAGGTAACACGCCTGTCTCGATTTATTACGACATCTTACTTAACAAACAAATACACATTATTTAAAAGTTAAATAGACTGGCGAAAATGGTATTTTAAATAAATAAATGGAGATGATCTCACCATATTTTTTCCATATATTTTCATATATTCCACGAAAGCAGAAATTCATTTCACTTAATTTTCAATTACACGCTTTGGTACCTAACGCTACATTACCATGTGTGTTGTGGTTATTGCATTTCGAATTATATGTGTATTTGTCAGCCAAAACATCTTTGAAATTTGAGAATTGCACGCGTTCCGCCACACCTCAGCTTCGCTTTGTTAGCCAAGAGCACAATGACAATTGAAGTAAATTGCATGCAACCGCTGTTAAGAACACTTTTCGTACACAGTTATACCTAAATACTTACACACACATGTTTATAATCGGTGTGTGAGCAATTGAGGTGGCGTTAAATTATTTTTCTGCCCTAAGTCATGTTGTACTTGATAGACTTCTCAACAAATATTTTAGCGCTTCTTCACGAATATTTTCTTCAGATTTTTCAAGACATATGGGAATCAAGCCATTCCCACTGAAAAAATTCATTACTCATAAGTCTAAGCTATGAGGTAGCACTTTGAAGTCAGATCTCTAGGATACCATTAGTTTTCAAATTTTTCGAACTTCGCCCAATGAGTAGCCGAATATTAGAAATATTGAAATATTATAGTTTTGCACGTAAAAGGAATAAAATTCGATATCCTCTAATTTATCTTTATAACAGTATAGAACATAATGACTGTAGTTGTGAAAATTGCCAATACAGAATAATATCTATTCGAATATGAAGTCTAATTACGAAAACCGGAGAAATTACTTTTTTACTTATGACGCGATCTTTCGAAAAAAACTTGGCTTGGTCCAATCCAAAAGTCGATAAGTCCTTGCGAAAAATACAATTAATACAATTAAAATATAATTCTTAAGATAGTTTGAAACCAGTTTGAAAGGTAGAAAAAGCTGCTGCAATTCTTCAAGATGTCTTGAAATTATAGATCGATGGGATTTTAGTTGGTGAAATTACCCGTTTGGACCAACTACACGTGCTTTCGAATCAAACAAGTAGATCGAACCTCAGTTGTATACCATAATTGTAATTAGCAAACAATTTCTTAGATTGAAATCGGAGAATCATTGCTTCGATAGTACTTGTAATCAGGGAGCTTTTCTGCCTATATGATCTTTACTACTGCAGTGTGTTATAACACCTTCCTATCGGATCAATTTCAATTGGGTTTTGCAAGATTACTCGTTAGTCAGAAAAAAACCGTAAGCGAAGAAATTGAGAGAAATTCCTCATGTCCTTGATAGAATAAAAAATCTTCCAGTCAAAACTCAACTTCTGCTCTTTATTGGCTTCAGAAATGGTGGGAGCAGCGTGGACAGATGGTCTAAAGCAGACTAAAATTTTATTTGATCAATTATTTTGAAAAGGGAGTTGTCCCAATCATATCATGCAGTTATCCATTGATGTTTCTCTACAATTGTACCTGACTGACCGCTAAAACTAGATAAAGACTTTGTTCTTTCGGGTAAGCTACAATCGATTGCATAGGAATTTGGGTACCACCTACCAAGATACTTCCATGTTTCTTTATATAAGTTAAAGATAATTGAGTCTTCCTGTTTAAAGGTATTGTTTTAGATACGCTACATCACATATCATAGAAAAGGAGTTTGACAAAAGTGGAGTGGAAAATCCTCATCTTAAAAACTGCTAAATTTTCTTCCTAAGTCCCGTTACATTAGTTGGCCTTCAGTGTAATAACGGTAAGCAATACACATTAAATTAATTTCCTCTGGACGTACTTAAAGTGGAAGCAGAAAGCTGCAAATATCAAAGAAAAAGCAGCAAAGTACCGTTACAATAAGCGTATATACAAGTAATGTGCGTATTTATTGCGTTAAACGGTTGAGACCAGACGTACAATGGCCGCAAACACGCTTACAAATTATGCGAACTCCAATATGGATGAATGTGTGTGTAAAGACACACACACACACACACGCGCTGGTGTAGGCTTACAAACAGACAAACAAACAATAATTGCTGCTAAAGAACCACAATTTAAGCAATGGTTGTTGTTATTGTTGATATTTGTGTTTTCGTAGCTGCTGTTGTTTATGTACTAGTGTTGTTGTAGCTGTTGTTGTATTTGTTGTTGCTGCATGTGGGTGTTGTAAAGTGGCCTGTATGGAGGCCACTTACTCGCATTACAAGTTATTAACTCAATACCAACAACAACAACAACAACCACAACAAAGGAACCAACAAATGAGTGAAAAGCAGACGAACCGGCAGATTCGGACGGACAGCTAGCCAACCAGATGGACATGAAGGGCGTCAAACAGATGGCTGAAGAGACCAAAGAGACATTTCGGCTGACGATGTTGTGTGTGGTTGAAATTATTTCGCCGGCGCCTTCGCCAACGCAGACGAAGCAACGTTGCTCTGTGAGTATGTATGTGCGCGTGGGTGTGTGTATGCGTGTGTATGGGTGTGTGCGTATGTTTGGGGAGTGAATGAGATTGCCTGTTGAATGATATACGAAATTGTAGTATAATTGGTTATTGTATGCTGGTCATTCTAGACGAGCATACATACATACAAGAGGTTTTGCGTGGTAATAATTATGTGTGTGTGTGTGTGTGTGTGGGTGTGTTTGAGGAGTCGTCGGTTTTAATGTCAAATGCAACAGTTGAGTGTTGGGGGGTTGGGTGCAGTTGTACGCACTTATATACCGGCGCTAGTAAGTGGCTCATACAACGGTCTTAACAACAACAACAATAACAACAGAAAAAACTTCAAACAATAGTGCGATGAATTCATGTCAGCCGCTTCATTTTCCAACTTGCTGGCGGCTTGAAATGCTTAAATGCAACACACACTCTATAATGCAGCAGTATTTTTCCCATTAGGGTGTTTCTAAATGTTTTCAAAAACATTAAAAAAAAGTCAAAAATGAAGCAAGAGATAAATATAAATATGAAAATAGGTATAAAGGTAAAGATAAATAAAAAGGTACAATATTTCATTTGAAATAAAATATAAAGCAAATTACAACTTTTTCTTTTTATTTTCATTTCTGTAATAAAAGTTATAACTGAGAATGTCTATGAATGTCACTAAACGCCTGTTAATATTTTGAGCACAAACTCGATTTGTTAATAATTTCTCTATTTAATTTTCTTTCAGCCTTCCTTGTATTATTCGACTGTGCCTAAAAACTTGAGAAACTTGAGGAGAAAACCTTCTTCCACAGCTAGCCTTCGGTTATCAAAATTAATTAATGTCTAATGGCTACCCTAATATTCGCAAATGTGCACATCCACTCATTAGCATTTCCCACTTTATCGACTTCACTACAAATATACAATACATTTTGTAGCTGCACTGCATCTGGCAACAGGCAAAGAGTACTTCAACATTCATCCATGTTGTTTTTGCTGTTTTTCGCACATGCTTATTATGTTGGCTGATGTCCACATTGTTGACTGTCATTGGCACTTAATTGAAATACTGAAATTAAATTACCAGCTTCAAGGGTCATCAGCGAGTAAAATAACAAACAATAACAATGTGCTTGGCGTATAATCAACTAGCGTATGTTGTTGCTGCCTTTATTGATGTTGTGATGGGAAAAAGTTGTTTTACCAAGAAAGTGAATTATTATGTAAATAATGTATTTAAAAATGAAGAGAAAATTGAGAAAGAGTAAACGCTGGATTGAAACGAAAGCGCTTACAGCTTCATGCTTTATGAAAGCTTTCGCCATTTTTTGCGGTTTTTATGAAAATATGAACATTCTTATGACTGTCTGTATACATGTTTGTTTAATAGATTAAATTTTTAATATCCTTCTGCATATGCATTCTGTATTTGGCTGCCGTTTTACATGGCTTCATTAAAAACGGTTCACATATTAAAGCGTCGAAAATTTAAAGCTTAAAAGCTCATACGAAATGATTTCAACTAATGGTGGAAAGTGCTTTCATTCATAGTCTGTAAAATATATGATGGATGTAGCTTTTGTCTTCAAGAATTTTTGACGGCAATCGTTTTATTGCCTAAGACAGGACTGCAAATCTTATTGCTGTGATTCCGATTGAATTAATATTTTCCAAAATAAATGTCCAAGATATCAGTCTACTTAACAGTAAAGCCAATAGAAGGGACCAGAGTAACCACCCTCTTACAAAAAAAATTTAAGCATCTATTTGCAGCCAAATACTACAATAGGAGTGCCAAACAAAAAGTTATTGGAAAAGTTTTAGATTTAAAAAAATTAGTGCATAGAGTTTCCAACTCTTTAAAAATATCCAAATGCGTCGAATTGGGACTGCCATCTATCCAAATATGTTAAATTTAAAGCTGTATAATTTTGATGATGCCAATTGAATATGAAATGAAAAACCAAATTAAAAAACATTTATATTTTGCATATCCTCTTTTCTTACGAAATTGACCTAAGATTATTGCACAATATTCAACAAGTATTAAGTAATAAAATGCATATAACATAATGATAACACAGAAAAATTCGAAGTTGAAGAGATTTGTATTCCGATAGTAATGCGACAAACTTTGGTCTTCAAATGGATTTAGACTGTAGCAGGAAGAGTATTTCTGGCAATCGATGATATTAATGGGATAAAATATTTCCGAGTAACAGTCTTGTAACAAAAATCTTTAAATAAGCGTATTTTTCACATTTTTATTTCGAAGATCGATTCATTATTTCAAACAATACAATACCATGGCAACACTATCACTCAAATCATATGACTCTCAAATAAATTTAATGAAACTGAAATATGTTATGAAGCGCAAATGACTGGAATTTGATTAATTTCGCAAGTTTTTGTTTTGTATAATTCAAAATATAGCATTCCATGCCGTAATTATTCAGTTTATTTCGTATTTTGATTTACATTTTAACAAAATATCACAAATATGTTAAATTATATTATGAGTAATAATAGCGGCAGCATGGCAGCCAAAGCGTTTAAAAGCTTTTCCATTGCAAATTAATGAATTGCGTTCCGATTGTAGCGCCGGTAAGCGGCTTAAAAGGCGCACAGCAAAGCCGCGCGCTGGTGAGGTGAGGGGAGCGACGTGCGATGTGCGCAAATTATTAATGATGCTGAATATTTGCTGAAAATAAATACGGAATATAATGAAAACAAAACTAATGCGCACGCGAATGCGAATGCGAATGCGAAATTTAAGTCGCCTATCAATCGGGCGAACAAAAAGTTGCACGCGAAATTGCTGTGAAATTTGCTGTGGGACTTTTGGACAAATTCGGCCTTGCGCTTTCACGTTTGCATTGAAAGCATTTGTGAAAATTCATTAGTCGATATTTTCGAATGTAATTTGGTAGAAACGGTTTTATTTTACCTGGTTTTTTCTTACTTTCGATAACAGCATATTTGTTAATTCAGCGTTGTCCTTGATCTGAATGCGTTTATTCAACTAAATATTTCGCATAAAATATAAAATTTAATTTACGGTTTCGTATAATTTCTGTAATTTGGATTTGTGTTCTTATTAAATATGTATGCGTTTTTGTTTCTCATTCGCACAAACTACACAGAGTTGCATAGGGACCTTTGTAAAATTTAGTTTCAATTAAAGACTAGTTAGGCAATTAGTTAATCTATACACTATTATAAACTAATGAAATTAAGAAATTAAAGAGATTAATTGCTGAATTATGAATGTGTTTAGACATGGAAATCGTAATTTAAGTATTCTCGCTCTATTGAATTGAAGGAAATTTCGAAAATATTGTGTCGTTAAAATTAAAGAAAATAATAATAATTAGTATATATGAACCCTCTATGAATGCATACTATTCCAGCAGAAACCAAAAATACCAAGTACCAATAATATATTCTGCGTCCTTCTATATACATACATACATATAGTACGTACAACCACATAGGCATGCGTTCTTCAAATTTGTTTATTAACTTTGCTCGCCACCACCAAATTTCGTAAATAGCTGGTTTGTTTTCCTAGGAATTTCCACAACTAAAAGTGTATTGTTTTTAGGTGTATTCGAGTATCTCTGCAGTTAGTTAGCGACTTTTTGTAGTGATGACCAATTTGTAGTTCTGCTAATAACAGATAAAATAACATCAAAACAAAAGAATAAGTGAAAATGCGAAAAAACAAACCGCAGCAATGTAAGCAAATACGAGTGTGTGTCGTTAGCAAACGTAATAACAATAATGGGTAACAAAGCAGCAAAGTAACTGTTGTAACAACTCGAACAGTCAGCGTACAAAAACCGAAACAAAAACTAAACTCAACAATAACAACATGAAAAGTAGTCGAAAAGCAATTAAATTGTTGACACACATCAACACCTAAATGCTATTAGATACCTAAATACCTACATACATCTATATATATATGTGTAAAAGGTTATACACTGTGTCCCAGTTGGAAAAGCCGGAAGTCCAAACAGCCACCTCTATTCCAAAATTAATAAAATTTCATCAGACATGTACCAGTTCTTCCAGGAGTAGATTCAAATCAGTTGAGAAGTCCAAAAATTTACATTAGTTGAGGAAAAATTATTAGCTTCTTCGAAGTCTTCGAGGCACACTGACATGCATGGTTCTACCGAAACACCTTTTCGGGGTATGGCAAACAAACAGGAGACATCACTGATGGAGCTTCACATCAAATCAGCATCGACAGGCTTTGGAGAGGGCCACTAAGAAGAAATTTAGTGGCAAGTTCGGTCGTGAGGAACGACATTTTAGCAGATTGGTCAAATCTGCATACTAGAACGTCAAATACTATATTGTCAGTATACTATTCAGGCTGTAACTGCCAATAGACACAAATTTTATTTAAGGAGAGTCGAATCACGTATTATATTGGTTTTACTAAAGAAATCGTCAAAGGCTATAGACAGGTTTAAGGTCTCCAGTTCCTGATATGGACACTCCAACGAGCGCTCATCAAAAGCAATGCCCTCTGCAACAAAAATGGACTAACTTGGAAATAGTGCAATAGTTTTTCCTACATTGCATAGTTTACTTGTCCACATACATATGCTCATAGTTATGTATTTGTGTTGAATTATTTGTTTAAAGGTAGACACTTTTATTCATTGGCACTTGTATGCCTCATGTTGCACGTTGCATATTGCACTTTGCACACTTTGTTGCATTCAACTCCGTTGTGTTGCACTCCCATTGCGTTGCTCAGTTGAGTTTATTCACAATTTGTTGTTTCTCTTGTTGTTCTTGTTGTTGTTGAAATGTGGCTCTGGAGAGTTTTTGCAACAATTGTTAGTTAACTTGTTTTCTATGCCATATATTCAGGGGGAAACACTCGCAAATTGCTAAAATTCAAAACATTGAATAAATTCACAAATAACTAAATGGCAATGCGCTGTGAGAAATAAATGCAATATTCTGTTTACAAAGCGCTGAAAAAAAATGTCTATGAAGTTTGGCTGTTGATACAAAAATTTTCTAGGAACTTAATTGGCTAAACAATTTTAAACAGGTAGCAACCCCCCTCAAAAATATTTTCTTACCAATACCAATACACCAACATTTCTAATTTTGTGTCATTAAAATTTCTGACAAGGTGGCAACCTTCTTCAAACAAACATTTTTCCATAACCCTTATGAAACTTTTTGATTTGTAGTGCTTCTTTATATTTTCAATTTATTTTACAAAAATTTTCAAACAGCTGGCAACCTTATGTCTGTTTCTATTCAAGCCATCCGATCCCAAAAATGTGACGAAATTTTAATATGTTACCGCTGCAGTCCAATGATTGTACTACCCTACCAAAGCGATTTGTACTGAACCAAGCCCCAGCCTTCCTTCTGAGTGCAGTTCTGCACCAGCAACAGCAACCAGTAAATTTTTACACATGCCATGCACGCACATAACCTCACACCTCTTTTTCCCAAACACTCCTCAAGCTCACAAGTTGCAATCGACAGAAAAATTTATTCTAAATCATTAAGAAACTTTTAATGATGACCCACAGAAAACTTGTTGATTTCGAAACTGAAGGCAGGTGTATGAGTGTGACTGCTTGTGTGTGTGAGTGTGAATGATTTGTGGTCGTGTTAGTGAGCATAAAGTTGGCAATAACAACACAATAAATAATATGCACATACTACAGTTATCAAGTGCTCACGCCACAAACAAAAACAAAAATAATTGATAAAATTATTTATTAAGCAATGTCCAAGCAATATGTAAACAACTAAAAACAATGCAAAAGTAAATTGAAATACTGTTATTAGAGAGAGAAATAGTGCAAATCAAAGAGCTGATGAAGAGAGCAACATAACTAATACTTGCAAAGCATCTCTCCATTACTTAGGCAAAATACAATAGTACAGTAATAATTTTTGTTATTGTTGTTTATACTAACTTCTTTCTTTGTCCACCTCCAACTTTCTTACCCACATCACTCATAATTTATGCGCCATTCGGTACTCATAAATTGAAGTGTTCATTAAAAAGTTTACATTTTTCGCATTCATTCGCTCGCTGCGCCACAATTTGCCAACAAATACCCACACACACACACACACACTCACACACACATACACACACATACACAGGAAACACTGAAAGAGTGAGAGAGACGTGGGTAATAAATTGCTGTAAAAATCCAATACCTGCAGCAGACAATTGGCAATTCATAATCGAAATAAATTTCGGTATTCATTCATTTAATCATCGAATCAATAATCAACAGCGCCAATGAGCTGCTCCTCCCTGGCGAGTTGTCCTCTCCACTTAATTCTCATTTGGCACAATAAGTGCAATCGGCTGTGCAAAGTATGAAGTCGTCAATCAGCTGGTTAATGAAGCTGTCCGTCAAATGTCGGTAGAATCAGACTTTTTTAATTTCAACAATTTTTGCTGTTGGTAGATGAGAGAACCAGATAAACGAATTGCATCTTATTTTTCATCATTTTCTCATGCAGAAAAAAGTTTTGTTATGGCAGCAAATTTAATTGTAGATAACTCTATTTTCGAGTGGTTGAATTTAATTTAGAAATTTTTTCCTCTCAAGCCCTAATGTTTTGATCTGCTTACCAAAGAGATCTTTAATTTTGTTCTAGCTTCTCCCATCGACGATTTTTTTTTAACCACAGAACCATGCTTCATTGAAAAAAAAAGTTATTTTTAAGTGGCGAACTTGAGAATGGAATGAATGTGAGCGCAATTTCTAACCATTCAAAACCTAGATAGTCGCTATAGCTTTTTGCATCCGTACCCTGACTTAATTGCAGAGAAGCTTATTTTCGTTAAATACAATTGGTTCCAGGGTTTTGTGAAAGTTTTCTTTCAAAAAATCATATAATTTGTCCAAATATGTAAATTCACTTAAATTCAGTTAAGTTAGGTTACCACCAATTTTTATTTGATGGGCATAGATTTTTTAAGCATGGAGTATATTGTGCAACCAATCAACATACAACACACAAGTCTCAATTGCATAATGGCACTTTATATGCTTACATTTTTCAAGAGCCTGCGAGAGTGTAACTAAGAAGTTCCTGTGACCTCTCATTTATTTCTTTTAAAAGAGATAATTTCAACCTTGTAGTTAAGATATCAAACATATTGTGATATCATCGAGTGAGATGCTCGAGCTTTTTTTTTCACTCGGAAAACAGGTTTGTGAAGTGAACAGATTTATGATTATTGTCAGCTTCTTTATTGAACCGTTATATTAAAATTACCCACAATCTTCATTTAGTTAATTTCCAGCTTTAGAAGTTAACTAAGGAGTCAAAATTAAAATGGTACGCTAAATGATATCCGCCAACAGCAAAGAAAAAAGCCAAATCGTCTACACAACATCTCCACCTAGACGAAGTCAATGAACGCTTTTTATTTGCTGAGAAAAAAAAAAAACTAGGAAGTAACCACTCACGCTTGACTAATTCACGTCACGTCAGTCAATTTCAATTAATAATTTTTCATCGCAGCCATTGGCGCTGAGTAATAATGCCTGCTGCCTGCTGCCTGCTGCCTGCTGCCTGCTGCCTTCTGCTCATCATACGTTTCGCGTTTGAAATCACCTCCGAAAACGGCCAGAGCTGGCTATTTCAATTGATTCGACAGCTTTCGCTAAGTACTCGGAGTCAACAGCTTACAGGAGAACGCCATCTCGCTTACAAGCCATACATGCCAATTTTCATGTGTATGTGTATGTGTATGTGTGAGTGTGTGTGAGTAAATATGACAGCTTCATAAGCGACATTGACGTATTCGCGTCACGTTTTCGCTATGAAGACAATTTAATGCCGGGTAATAAAATAAAAGCGGTCATAAGCAACATATCGGCTCTCTCAGTGTGTGTTGGAGTATGTGCTCGGGTGTGTGTGTGAGCTAGGAAGTTTCAATGCGAGCGCGAATATCAATTGCCGGCGTTTTTGTACCTCTCGGCAGTATGGCGGCGGGTCCATCAGTGCAAACACACACTTCTAAGTATACCGTTAAGTACACGTATGTCATGCAGCTAGAAATTGCTTCACTTACATAAAGTGTTAAAAAAGTATGGAGTAACGGTATTGGCATCTGAAGTGATTGAAAGCGTTATGAAGAATTTGTGAGGAGGTTTCTAGTTTAGTTTCTTAATATTTGCACTTATCTAACCTTCATATTGTATTCAACGAAGATCTACACCAGCTCCAGCTCTTCTTGCATCTCTCTTGCATCTATCCAGCCGTGCGTCTATTTAATTGTTATGAGCTATGTGTGATACTTGGATCTTAAAGATCCGATTAAAGCGACAAACCTCATTTTGATGCACTATCTTGTTGTTGTTATAGTGGCAAAAATAGTTATAGCGATAAATGTGGAGTAGAAAATTCTTAAGCCCATTGTAAATCTGCGCTCTTTCAATTGACGTCGACTGAAGTGTGAGTGTTGAATCTGCTAATATCCGTTACACATATCATTTCGTTGGAGATATCTGTTTAAAACAAAAATGTAACTTTCTTCTAATAGTTCAGGGCAAACAATCTTTCATCTAGATCTGAAATAAAAGCTTTGAAATTGAAATAATCCATTTTAATTTTTTCTTCCCTTGTATTTCAGATATTGCCACCTAGTCGAAAAAAGTTAATTTAGCAAATTATTGTCAAATATTATAATTGCTGGCAACCTTACTTAAGACAAATCAAATGAATCGGACATTGTGGATTTTAATAAAAGTTATATTAATACATAGTTTAATTTCCATGCTGCATTAATTTCGATTTTGAGAAAGGTTGGGAAGACTGAGCAATGTTAATTTGAACTAAAAGAAGTGTTGGAAAAAATAACAATAGGTGTTTGGCTGAGATTTTTTAAAATATTCTTTTTCCAGAACCAAGTTCTAGACCAAAGCGTCTGACCTTAATAAAAACACAGTTATGTATGTAACCTACCTTTCAGGTTTGCTAGAAATCTGAAAAAAGGTCGAATTGTTTAGGAAAAAATCATTTCACCTTACTTTCACATTGAAGTAAAAAATTTAGATACACGAAAAAGTGCTTGCGAGAACGCTTCTAAATGTCATCCGTAGTAAACCCTGCTAAATAATCTAGAATTAATCCAAAATGCTAAATTCATTCAAATGGAAAAACGTCAGGTGCAAAATTTTCGTAGGCAAGCCGAAAAGGAAAGTGCAAAGAAAGTGTAATAGCGAAAAGTGAAAAGAGAAAAGAGGAAAGAGAGTTTTCCGCAACTCCACACTTGATCGCTGTGTGAAAGTGTTGGCCACCACTATCCTCTCAAAGCAAAACAAAAACAAAAAAGTGCCAGCACTTGACCAAATGTGTACGGACTTACCGTTATCTGGGCAATTGAGCGCGTATACAAATTCATGTACGTATGCACGGATGTGTGCTTATATTAGCATACAGGAGAACAAGCAACATCTGCACGGCTACAAATTCTACCAAAAAAGCGAAATAATTGTTTTTACGACGCCAAATAATTGTATATGCGTGCATATATGTATGTGTGCCCAGAGGTGACTTATGGTCAGCGGACAAAATAAAGGCTTACTCACGAAAACTATTTATATGCTGCTATGACAACTCAATTGTAAGCGTGATTCACATGCACACACACACACACACACACGTCAACTCAACAGCAAGGGCGCCTGGATCACATGAGGTGAAGTTTTGACACTCACCTATCAAAGTCCAACAGCTCAAGTCATTGGCTTGACCGGCACTTTCTCTGAGAACGCACACACCTGCTCGCACTCACACGCACACACACAAACACAGCAGGGTGCTTAAAGGGTTCAGTTGTAGGTGTTACGGTTACTCGGAAGGTATTCGTTGAGTGTTGGGAAAAATGTCAGTTAAATTCCAGACGCTTTGCGGTATTAAATTGTCACCGCTGCCAGAGCTCAGCAATGCAGGGCTCTTCTTCAGCTGAGCTGAGCTGCGTTCGGTTTGTGGTTGAGGAATTGCCGGCATAGTTGTGTCGCTTGCAGCTGCTCTTCACCATCTTTCCCACAGCTTTCGTTTTTGCTTTTGTTTACCGTTATGTTGTGCATATAGTTGTTGCTACACAAATTCTTACCGTCTTACTCTCTCTCTGTCGCCCTCTGTCATTTGAAGTATTTACTCCGCCTGAAATGTCCCACAACGGTTTTGCGCTGGTGCAACAGCAGATTAAGGGACTGCGAGCAGGTGCACTGAATTAACCTCACTTTCCTAGCAGTGGCGAATTTGTTATTTTTTTTTGAAGTGGAATATCAGAGTAAATACTGTTAGTTGCCGAGAAATGCATTTAAATTTGAATAGAGCATGTGATTTTTGTTGCTATTGGTTTTCATGCCAGTTTAATATTTCTACGAGTATGCAAGTCCAAATGCAGAAATATTTATGCTTTATGTGCAATAATGCTGCCACCTAACTGAAAATTTTGGTAAAAACAATTACTAAATTATATATATAATTTGTTTAATAAGGTTCTGAATTTGAAATTTATTTTCTGAGTCAAACGAAAAATTTTTAATATTATGTAATATTTCAAAAATTAATAATATTATTGCCATATTGTATATTCATGTGTATATATCATTTGTACAAAGATATAGGAATTCTGAGAAATAACATTTTATAACAAATTTAAACTACAATAAAGATATGACTGACAAAGAAAAAAAACTTTACTTATATTAAATTATTAAATTAATTAAAAATTAATAAATAAATTTAGCCACCTAATTAACAAATATAAAATTAATAATACACAAAATTCAAAAAAGATTGCAATTAAGCACTTAGTAAAGTGCTTTTGGTTCAATTACTGAAATAAAGTTGCCACATGTCTCAAAACATTTCAATTACTGGAAAGGCTTTAAAAAATTTCACATAGTGAAAGTTTTCTTAAATACTGTAAGAACAAAGCGGTATCTTTCATACGGAACATTAGCGAATTGGGTATTCGGTGTGCTATTAATACACCATGCTGCCACACATGTGAAATTTGAACATAAAAACAGCAAAGTTAATTATTTTTTCCAAAAGTTTTGTTACAAAATCCAACATTGATATACAAAAAAATTCCATATTTCGCATGGGTCAAATATTTCCGAATAGTGTTACCAGCTGGAGCCACTATTAGGATGTGTTTAATTAGTGTTGATATCGTAAATTTATTATTGATAATCTGGAAAGCTTTTAGGTGAAATTATTTTTGAGATGGCACACTATCTGCAAAAACTCAGCTGTTTATTAAAAAACGATCCGTTATTCTAGTTGTCATCGACGAAGTGTAAATATGTATTTCTCAGCAAAACAATGATGAAGAAAAGCCTAGCTTAGGACTCTGTAAACTAGCTCGATGGACTCGCGAAGCATTTAACGGTGCAAACCTTTCAGTTTTAAGACCAGTTGAAGCTGCAGTTAGTGGGCAGGGTCTCTTTGCAACCTCTCATTTTCATTTTATTAAAAACTTTCATTTTATAAAAAAATATAGTATGGTACACGTCTATCGCCGACCTCAGTGATAATAGCTTATTGAGTTTAAACATAGGAAGTATTCATAGTGAAAGGAATAATTACAACTATGAATACACTCGCATTAACAAATGTGGCTCTGAACTAATTTACTCCTCCCTTACAGGTCTCATTTTCACATTTTCTTGAATACGCTTGAATAGTTATTTACCTGAATGAAAGTGAAAGATATTTGGCAATTGTGTATATCCACTTATGTGCTATACCCACTTATGTATGTAAGTATGTAAATACCTCAATTTTTATAAAAGAATTCCCTCTTTGCCATTGTATACCCCAAAAGCTATCGTTGTCTCTAAACAAGTGAGGACAAAAAGCGACACGTCACACTTGCATGACGAAAAGCAATCGTATTCATTGCTGCCAATTGGGAATTTGTGATTGAAAACCGAAAAAATGCGAACAATGCCAAAGTAATTCGAAAGAAATGTGGAAGAAAAACCACTTAAAATGGAGAATCTGAAAAGAAGGAAAAGTGAATGAGGTAAATGAAGGGAAAATGGTCGAAACAGAACGAACACCTTGCTTACCTGGTTGGTGTGAAGACCAAAAATGTAAAGAACAAAAAAAAGAAACAAACACAAAAAAACAACCCAAAAACAAATCCAGAACAACAAAAACAAAAACATTTGACTTGTTAACGAAATAATCGAACTGAATTGCTGCAAAGTGCCGAAATTATAGTCATCGCATAATGGGGAAATGGAAATTTGCTCAAGTTGCTACAACAAGAAAACTCAGGAGCTTATCTATTCATTTACCTCACATTTCCACTCTATGGTAAAAGTCCAATTGTGTCACTGTTCTTAGATAAAGTGAAGAAAGGAAATATTTAACCGTTATTTCTTTGAAATGAACAGCTAGCTATTTATGTTTAAATAAAAGTAATAAAGCTCGAATGCAAACAAAGTTGACTGCTTGAATATCCGGGGTACACGCACCAATAAGTGTTTCCAATTCACGTGAGGCCTTTTCGCTAGTAGGTGTTAATATACGAATGTGCATCTTGAATGTGTGGAAGTGCTCATTTGAAATTAGATGCTGTCGTGCATGCAAATGATGATGCCCACATACATAAATAGTGAAGGTTATATAAATATATGTACATATCTTTCTAAATTTTTCGACTAAAAAAGACAACAACAATATACAACAACAACAAGTATGATCATACATTTTATGATCATGTAACTCTAATGTAAAAATGTTCGGAGTTGTGGAAAAACTCATTCACGGCTTTGATATCATCTGATACCTCCTGTTGTTTGTAAGTGATTTTTAGCCAAACAAAAATTGCTTTCTAGAATTGGAATGCTCCATAAAAGAAAGGAGATCTGCTCCCATTAAAAAAATAAAAAATTTGCCGTTGGTATGAATGGAGGCAACTCAGCGAAGTGTTTTTGAGAATTGCTTAAAAAGTAAGAAAATTATTGGCTCTTTTAATTTTATATTTGAGGAGTTAAAATTGGGGGAGTTGGATGTCAGTAAGGATGGATAAAGAAAAGTTTTTAATTTCAAATGAAAAATCATTTTATTTTTTGAACATCCTTCGTATGTAAACGTGTATATTTTAAATTATTTTATTGTCTTTTTCAGTTAAAAACATATAAGCAAACTTAGAAATCACATCTTTCGAAGCATAAGTAAAATAGATATGTCACAAGGAGTAGTGACATTTTTCCAATATCATTTTCTAGAAGTTCTCGACAGTTTTCAAAACAATATTTACCCAAACATCGAAGGATTTTTATGAATGGAATTACATAAATAATTTTCGAAAGGAATTATGAAGAAGTTTCTTTCAAGTTTTTATTTATAGTTTGTGGGAAAAATTAAAATAAATTTTGAGAAATATTTGCTGCTGCATATTAACTCGGAATATTAAATATTGTTTACATTCAAGGTCCTGCCTCTGTGATGTTGCAATTCAAATGCGTGCAACAGTATCCACGTTCTATCGTTTGATTGGTTGAAACGTGAGAATACTTTTTGCTTTTATTCTGCTTCTGTTGCCATACAGTTAATCAGGCGTTAGAGCATAAATTGATTCTACTACGAAGTCTCAGCTTATTTCATCATAACTAACACATATGTCAAACATGCAGAAGTATGTTTAAAAATACATCCTTGTGTGGCTAGAGAGGTCCCCAATTTAAAAAAAAAAAAAAATGTGGAAAAATTAGTTTAGGGAAATGGATAGCACATAATGCGCATTTCGCGTGGCGTACCTGCTGCAAGGGGCTTCATTTGATTATGCTAATCATATGAGCGACAGTCAGCCAAGTAGCGAATGATGCAATGAAAACGGAGATAATATGGAAGAGTAATGTGGGAGTATCGAATGACAATAGACGCTGCAAAAAACTCTAATCAAACAAAGAAAAATGTATTTGAAGCAAATATACACAGTTAAATATTGGCTGAGTATCAGGTGCGCCACGGCGTATGAGTAACAAATGCACGTACTGCGCGCTTGTTATCGAATCGCTCGTCACGCGTATGCCTCTTAAAGCAAATAAAATGAACGAAGTGCAAAAATGCGCCGAATATGTGAAGAATATTATCTTATATTTTGTAAAAAAAAACAGCAACAAAAAGTAATAAACCTGAAATTCTGCGCTTATTATAGACAAATAAAGAGTCTTGCTGGTGAAAATGAAAAGAATTGCTGCAAATGAGCTGCTTTATATGCGCGACACAGGCAACGCTTCATGATGCAGACGCTGAAAAAAGGAAATCGGAGCATTTTTTCTTTGTAAATTCATTGCAACAACGGCATAATTCGTGCATTCAAATAAACACAAATGCTGATGAAGCCGTCGCCGTTGCACTAATCCGCCGTTTTATGTGCACGAGTGTGTCGTTGGTGTTGGTGTTGGTGTGTAAATGTATTGCAGCTAATAAAAGGTTATGTGCAGTAAAAAGTTAAAGGCTGCCAGCTAGTGTAGGGTTTGCAGCCATTACACTTACAGCAGCGTTGCAATGTGGCAGGAGATTAACATAAATAAGGTGGAGATAAAAAATTTTAAGTCGTCAACATTATGCACACCAATATTCAAGATTAATATGTACCCATATTTGAGGCTTTTTTAATAATAAGTGAAATTGATTAATAAGATTTAAATTGATTGATGAGAAGGTGCTTTTGAGAAACTTTAGTGGGTCTGAAGGCACTATTAGAGTTTCTGCCGTAAGCGGCGTGTTCGCTGGATCGCACATTCGGTTCAAGACCTTCATAAAACAGCAAAGCTTTCTTTTGCAAGTGGCGAACAGAACAAGTAAGCGCATAATACCGCATAATAACTTTGTTCTTGCCTTCACAGATATCTTTTTTCGACGGGAGACAAAGCAATGTGACGGTAATGGAAATTTTAATATTTCAGATATTATTTAATATTTTTCAGTTTCTAAAAGAGCTAAACATCCAATAAGCATGCTAACACTACTATAGGGGAACTTCCATATTTGGTATCACAGACTTCCTCAATCTCCATGAAAAAAAAGTATTAAAGACGTAATTGGCTTTCGAAAGCTTTTTCATCAAGTATCGTTTTGAATTGGTGAAGAGTGGAAGAATCTGCCAAAAAACCAAAGCACAGTTCCCATTTTAAATGACTTAGTTTTAAAAGAACTACGTGGTGAAATTTATAAATCATTTCGCTCAAGTCATAGCATTTGTTCCATCTCTGAACCAATCTTCAAATACATAACCGTTCTCAAAATACTCGACTCCAAACATGGAAACATGAATAACATTCATTCATAACATTCACATTCATTGCAGAAAATACTTAACTTTGTGAGGAACTTTATACAAGTAACTGCTCATCATAAAGAACTATAGTTTACAGAGATACACATAAAAGACAGAAGAAGAAGAAAGTAAGCTCTTCAAACAAAGGTGAATAGTAAACATGTTTTGTTGCACATGAATATTAAATGGCAATGCATTTTTTTTGTTAATTTCTTTCTCACGCATACAAATGCAAATTCACATACACACATACATGTACAATATATAAACAAGTAAACATTTTCTTAGTGGCTTCCCAATGCTGTCTACCGCTTTGCCTTCTCTTAGTTTAATTTAGTGCTGTATTTTTAACCGTTATTCTTATTATTCCTACTTCCTTTTTCTATACATTCCTCACAATTTTCCACACAAGAATTTATTATGCATTCAATTCTCTTTTCTTAATTATGCAATTGAAGACTTTAAAACCAGCCAGCCTTGCTCTTTGCTCACTTCCCCCGCACTCAACCTCTCTGTGTTTTAACACTGCCTTTAGTTGTTCTCCTTTGTTCGTGGCTGTAGGAAAGGCTTGCTACGTATCTCATAAACCAGATGGCTTATTAGCACATTTTGCGCTCAATATAACTTGCAAATGCGTAAAAGTGGCTAATTTGCAGCTTGTGGCACACATAAATTAATCTTTAATGCGTGCGTTTAAGTTTCGGCTTTATGTGTGTGTATGTGTGTGGCCTTTGCCATTATTCATGATAGTTAATAATTTCAAACACGCTTTTCTTTACAATATTCACTGACGTCTTCCGTAATTTTAAATTTTTAAACACGCACATTTGGTGCGCGTGTTAATTACTGCTTGATTATCCGGAAATGGCAAGCGATTATACATCTGATATTAATTTTTCGATTGCAAGAATATCAAAAATTTTTAATAAAAATTTAAAATTATCGCTCTTCTCTATATAAAGTAGGAACGACTAATTTATCTTATTTTGTATACAAATTTGGTCGTTATGCTTCTCTTAAATAATGATATTAGTGCAAGTAATGAATAATAATAATTAAATTCAACAGCAACGTAAAATTATTTATTTTTCAGATTTAGCTACAAAGCAGCTCGCCTCACAAATTTTTTATTTCTGAAATTAGGGGCAACTCTGTTCGAAAACCTTTTTATTTTTAATATTTCTCAAACACCTTCAGCTCGGATATCTTCTGTTGTATTTTGAATGAAAAAGTTTAATTAAGTTAATTGCAATTTTTTTAAATTATGGAAACTCTCGTCAAAATTGTGCACTTTTACTATATTTAAAATAGTTTCAACCTAAAATTGACAAACTGGTAGCAATCTCTGCAAAGAAGAGAAACACTTTTTTTACCCTGTTTATTTTGATATCCATATTGTAATATATCTTATGAACTGAATTGAAAATAAATTTTTAACCTGTACACATTTTTGTTACTGGAAGCTTGTATAACGAAATAGAAACGGAAACGATCGACTGCATTCTTAAAAGTCTGTACATTTGGCATACTTTCTTTTCAATGGTATTTACAGTTACAACGATATTTATCCAAAGTAATATCGACGAGCTATAACACTTTTTTTAATAAATATTTGATTAAAGATACATAATTAATTAGGAAAGAATAACAAACCTATGAAACAAGTGGGGAAACAATCTAAAGGAGAGTGAATGGAGAGTGAATGGAGGAATGGGAATCAGGCGCTATATGCCACTAAAAATATTATTTTTTCGATGCAAGGTTATTCAAATTAGAGGCACGCATTTTAGGTGTGAAACCTTGCTAAGTTGTGAGTGTGACTTTAATAGATCACTCTGTATGAAATTTAACAATAAATTATGAGCTTCTCACAATTTTCATAAATTACTGTTTTTTCAGTAACAAGCTTGGGAAATTAGGAAATTTCTTTATAGTTTAAGAAAGATGAATTTGGACCCATTAACTAAAACTAGTAATAATTATTTTAATAAATTTATCAAAAAAGAACCTCGACAATCATAAGAGGATACAAATGTTACATTTATTATTTATTTAATAATATTACGAGAGTATTACGATTAAAGTAGAAGTTTTTTTTTCATTCAGAATACTCTTTTAGATGTCTATATATATATGTATATATACTTATATCTTTAATAACAAAAATACCCTTTTCGCAGACTCTCAGTCGCAGCTGTTGCCCCACCATCGAGAGCCAATTTAATAAATTAGACCCAAAACTAACAGCACTACCACACAATAAAGTAAATTTACACCACTTCACCCCACCTAGCGTCACGCTTTCGAGCAATTGACAGAATTTGCGCACAAAAAAAAAAGAACAGATAAATAAATAAACGAGAACTATAGTCCGAGAAATAGTCTCACATTTGCGCCACTTTTGCACGCCTAATATCCAATAATGAATATTCCCATTCACACTTAAGGAAAACTCATTTTATTTTTATGACCATTAGCCGGCAATACACCACCGTTACGTATGCATGCATGTGCAAATGTAGTTATGTGCGCGTGCATGTATGCATGTGTGCGGGCGGCAATTTTTTGGCAATTTCTATTCATAAAAATTCAATTTTCTGCTGCTCAATTTTATGCCGGTGATGAGCATTGATGAGAGCCCACCGTGCCAGCCCAGTCGTTAAGTGGGCTTTCATCGTAAACGGTTAGTGGCACATATTGCTGTGGCCATTTTTGGACAGCACACATGCACATACCTTAAATGGGCCTTCGACTCACCACTCCGCTATCACCTATTCTTAATATTCATATGCGAAAATGAACGAAACGTGTTGGCAAATGGCCCTATATACTCAAATACACATATGTTCATATACGAATTTATTGTATTGCGGACGCAACAGCAGATGTCGGCCTTCACTATCGGCTACCAATGCCCCAAAGCGAATTCAGCTATATTCGCTATGCTCGGCAACTATTTAGTATTTATTTGCTGCTCACCATTATTGGTCGTCTGACACGTCACAAAACTGACAAACTTGCGTCGCTCGGTCCCTTTATTGGTAATATTGTATGTGTCTATTCAAATAGTCGCTATCCAAAATTCGACTTTTCAAACTAGTGGAATTAATGCTTTAAGAACAAAATGAACTCTTTCTGCGTTCAATTCTTTAATGTACACTAATGCATATACATATATACAGATTCATATATGAGGATGAAAATTGGCTTGGTTCAATCTTATTATATTGATGGGATTCTATAAAAAATTGCCACCTTTAGAAAAGTGTAATACTGATTAAAAATTCCAACAGCATCAATGAAATATTATTTTATTATTATTAACATTCTAACCAAACGTTTCATCATTTCTAATTGAGGACTTCCGAGTTTGCCCAAGTGATGCTCACAAAAAATAGAGCTTTCGTCTAACCGCTGACCAAGAAATGCACATAATGTACGCTGATGTTTCATATTGTTCGACATGATGTTGGAAGCGGTTACGGCCAGTCCATTAAGCAGTAAGCTATAGGACAGCCTTTATTTTAGAACAGTTTTCCCGCTAATGACATACATATCCCGAATATCCCTACATATTTTAGATTCTCAACTGCTCCCTAATGTATATATACCTCTATTATCTGACCATTTCGAGTATTAACTACGAGGACGGACCGAAAATTCTTAGCCTCACTAGTCGAGTTTCAACGTAGTCACAATGTTTTTGATGAGCTATGACCCAGATGCTCCGAAATGAAATATTGCTCAATCCGAACAACAAGCGCAACCACTAGACACCACTTCGATTCAGTTTAAGCCCAAACCGGAGGAGTTTCCACGTCATTTCGTCAACAAAGCATTGATCTACTGATACAAGCCAGAGACCAAGCAACATTCGAAGTAGTAAAACCGAAGACTTTCATATCAACTGGAAAGGGAATGACCACCATTTTCTGCTACTAACTAAGTGTGATCTACATCGACTACATGGAGAAACCTATACTTGCCGAATTATGGAGTCGATTCGTCGGCGTAGAATATTTATCAACTCTGACAATGCATCGTTATCATTTTAAAAGAAGACTATGTTGAGAAGTAAATCATTTACCAAAATTTCTTCTTTTACATGCTGAGCACTTAACGAACCGGCCTCTCTCTCAAAGAGAGACAGCTCAGTAAGGATTTCAGAAGGGTGGCATAATCATCAGCTGATTTTTCTTTGAAAATGCTGCCGGAAGCGTGGTTCTGATCAACAATGAATTAAGTAAGGGTATCATATAATATTCGTCATATTTTTAAATCTTGTAAAATAAAATACTCTGTGGGTTAGCCGATAAAGCCTCTGATGAGTTTTGATTGATTTTTCTAAATCGAAAGAAACTTAATAAGTGACTTTGCTAATTTGTCATATTTTTGAATCAATTCAAAGTTATTCTTTTCGTATTTTCAAGCCATTTTCACGATATGCTAATAATTTTTCTAATTTTCCAATAATTAAAAAAAGTATTTCCTCTATGTTTGGGTATAACTATCAATCTAGTTTTACATTCTCAGATCTGTGTATGTGCATTCCAAATGCAAAAAAAATTTCTAAACAATTCGAGCACTTGGCAATTTGCATTTTTAATTAAAACAGTTTGTCGATGTTTAATTATTTTAATTGAACGAACGAGCGAACAAAAGTGGAAAGCAAGTTCAATTTCCTAGGAAGCAACAAATACACATATACAGATTCTCTTACCTAATGAAATCATGTAAAGGGCTAACATTTGCCTTCTTGTGAAATATATTTTGCACAGCAAGCAACCAATGCAAACAAGCTGACGCACAACTGACGCCAACTTTTCGCATATTTATAGGAATGTACGCACACGAATGCACTATCTGTACGAAAAGTGCTGGGACATCAAATTCGAAAGTGTAAAAGTACCACAAGATTCATTTTCGAGATGAAACCTAATTTTATTTATTGGCCACTGTGTTGTTCCAGGTAAAAATCCACTTTGCACTACAGAACAACCTGGCAAACAGGCACCCAAAGAGAGTTGGAGAGAGTGGGGGGCCAAGAGAATGTGTGGGAGAGTGTGGAGGAGAAATGTATCAAATATACAGCGAGAGGTCTTGCATGTGGTTCGAGGCAATGAAGTTCAGTGCAATGGAAACTATTCGATAGCCCACATATGTTTGTGCAATTCCAAAAATAACAACAACAACCGCAACTGCTTAACCTCGACTGTCGCATGAGCTAGTCGCCTACTAGGACTGCTGCAATTGCCTCAGCTCAAGTGTTGTCAGAATATTATACGCTTGGCTGCGCGTGGCAAAAGCTAAGCACTCCGAGTACAGTTAATATGTGGCATGCAGCAGTGGCAGGCAATGAGCCGGCAAGTGGGCAAGAAACTGAGTTCGAAAGTGAAACGGTGAATCTGAGAGTGAATGCTAAAGTGCATGGCATACGTTTATAAACCTGAGTGCAAATGCCTACATGTATGCATGGCTGTGCATGAGCGCTCACTCAGACTCACACACACACACACACACAGATATGCTTGCAACAGCAAAAACATGCTGTTTACCTTTTTGCCAGAAATAACCGTAGCAACAACAACTGTGATTAAATAAAATATTTATCTCCTATTCCTTTGACTTTGGCCAAAGTGCCTGCAGCAACAACAAAAGCGACAACAATGCAGAAGCTAAAACCAACAATGTGCAACGCAAGAAGTAAAAGCCTTTAAAATGATTAAATTGCTTGAAAACTTCTTCCGAAATTGCAGTTGTTATAGCTGTTGTAGTTGTAGTGGTTGTGTGTCACATAACGGATGTTCTCTATGCGTGCAAGCAACAGCAAACAAATGGCCAACAAAAGCACATATTTATCAAATATGTTGACCGAAAAACTCGACTTAACGAAGCAATAAATTCTAACGCAACCGAAGTGCTGGTTGCCAAGATTTTTCTCGTTTAACAAAAATAACAAAAACAAAAACAAAAACAATGCAATTGTATAAATAGACGTCCACAAAGAGATGAAGTTTTTGCCATCAAAATGAAATGCAAGTCTAAATATTTTTGTTTACTAAATATTCGCTTAAACACATGCCGTTAGTAATAATTGAAATGGATTTCAACTGTACGAGGTAACCACATTTTCGAAAACATTAAAAAAAAGTGTAGACCTAAAACGTTCAAGTTTGGTTTGAGATTTAGGTTGAAGTTGAGGTTGAGGTTGAGGTTGAGGTTGAGGTTGAGGTTGAGGTTGAGGTTGAGGTTGAGATTGAGGTTGAAGTTGAAGTTGAAGTTGAGGTTGAGGTTGAGGTGGAGATTGAAGTTGAAGTTGAGGTTGAGGTTGAGGTTGAGGTTGAGGTTGAGGTTGAGGTTGAGGTTGAGGTTAAAGTTGAGGTTGAGGTTGAGGTTGAGGTTGAGGTTGAGATTGAGGTTGAGGTTAAGGTTGAGGTTAAAGTTGAGGTTGAGGTTGAGTTGGAAGTAGAGATTGGTGTTCGATGCTTTCCAGTAATAACGATTTTGCTTGATAAATATTTCTGTAAGCAAGTGAGTAGCATGTGTGAAAGGAATAGAGGAATAGATTCACTGTTAATAAATTTTTTACTTTAAGAGGAGTTACAAAATAAACTAAAACATTGTGAGCAAATTCGTTAATTTTATAAAAGAAGCATATTATTTATCAGTTTAGTGAATAGTTTATTTCAAATAATTAATGAAAATATGAAATTCTGCTTTAGTTCATAAAATGTTTTAAACACACAACAATATTTTCATACAGCGCCACACCATTTCATTTGAGAGCTTACATAATTACATAACTACTCAAAAAACTTAGTTCCTTTCCACTTTCGGTTAACAATTTCCACTATGCAACATTTGCGGCAAACATTTACGTCTAACACTGCGTATGAGCAACTAAAAATTTTAATCTTCTTTTATATTCCAATTAAACAATACTTGTTTTGTAATTTCTTAGCGTAAACTCCTCAAGTTAAATATAAATGAAGTAAGTTTTTCTTGTAAGCACTCTCAACGTTTATCAAGTTGCACAAAGATATTCCTGCTGCCACAATGACAACTCTCATGTATGTCAAAACTTTTCAAGATTTTACTTCTTATTAATACTCGACGTAGTTCAATTTACTTTATTTACACATACACGTACATATGTAAGCTTATAAATAAAATGAGTACAAAATGCGAGAGCAAAAATTAGTGCTTCCTCCACTGACGTCAGCAGATGACTTCGATCGCAAGCGGATACATTGAGTGTGTGTGTGTGTGTGTTACTTATGCGAAACTTTTCCACTTACTCGGTGAACTTACCCACCTCAACTGCTACTCTTTTCTTTCTAAATTTTTCCTCAAACTTATTGCCTTAATAGAATTTTTATTGTGACGAATTTGGACAATTCCTTGTGAGCGATGAACTCAGGTTACAATAACAGTATTATATAATTAAAATATGCCGAAAACGGAGAAGTCAAAAATATTATTCTTACTCTCACCAGGAGCACACTTTACCTAATTGGCAGTGAATCAATATAAAACTGGGGAAATCATAACTTCCTCCCTTCAATGGCATAATTAAATAAATTGGACTTGCAATTATATTTAATTGTGTTATAACGCGTCCAAAAAAACCGCTTCCAAAGCGAATGCAAAGCACAAAAACAAACGACAAATGCCAATGGCAGAGGCAAGTAGAACAGCAAAAAGCTGTCTGAATAAAAGCATTTTGAGCACGCACACGAGAGGCAAGTGATGCAAATGATTTTTCACAAAAACAAACACAACAACATGCAACAATGATGACAACAAGAGATTTTCGGCCGAGAAATGACAACAAATATTTGAGCGAAGAGCAGTGAGCAGAACAACAGGAAGACAACAAAAGCGACAACTGGAAGTCTTCTTAATAAGACGAGGCGGTACGAGTGCTTCTGGAGTTTACGGTAGACGGTTAGTGGCAACGCGATATGGATTTCAATAATTCAAAAAAGTGAATAAAGGGCAAATATGCATCTGTTATTGCTTTTGTCTCAGTTGTTGTCTTTTAATTTTATGGATTCAAAATGAATTTAGTTTTATAAATTTACTAAGTGAAGAAAAGGAAATAAATGAATCGATTTCAGATTTTTATATAAAGCTTCTAGATTTTTAATACCAAAAATAATTAAATATAATACTCATTCGCGACATCTGTCGGCTTCTTAAAACGTTTGCTATGCTCCAAGGATGTCAACCATACATTTTATAAAAATTCGTTATATTTTGTGGATGAAAGTATTTATTCGTAAGTAAGTAAGAAAGTAAGAAAATAAGTTCGTTTCCTTGCTTTAAAACTCTTTAAGCCTTGTAGCTAGAACAACAGTATTAGTTTGTATAGGTGCTTGAGGAAAAGGAAAGCGCTTGAAGAGTCCAGATGATACCGCCTTTGTATTTTGAAAACAACCTGAATTTATGAGAAATATATGAGATGAATTTCACCTCAACTTCTTTTTGAAACAAGTCAGCTATGAATGGGTCATTTTCACTTAGCAAATCATCTTATTTCCCAGATATCAGATCTACATCTTTCCATGACGGGTATTTCAATCAAACATATTTAGAGTTGGAAATTTGATCTTTATCTATCTGCAACATCAGACAGACATGCCATTTCTCTTCGTTTATACTTTCCTACCTCTATGCTTCATTTTTATTCCCAAAATCTCCTTCCCGCTCTCTCTTCTTTTTTCCCTTTCTCTACCTGTTCTCTTTTCCTTTCTCTACCTGTTCCTTTATCTCATTACCGCTTTCAACTAGATATTTTTAATTAAATAAATATCCTTTAAATTTAACTTCTTCGAAAACTCAAAATATCCAACCCACAATACAAACTACTTCAACTGTCAGGCATCTCATTAAGGCTAAAATGGCGTCGCATATATTTGACCAGATATTCATGCAAGCTTTTCTGCACTGACCTCCTTATTCCACATGCAAATGAGTGGAATTGCAGTTGTGTTTGATAAGTCGAAGGACACTTAATAATTGCCACATAACCGGCTGATAAGCCCAAACGCAAAACGGGCAATGCCAACAACAACCAAAAAAAAATAAATAAATAAATAAAAAGCTGTAACAAAAACACCAGCTGTGTGTCTATTAATATAAAGAAGCGAGGTAACAATGCGGAAAATATGCGCCAACAACAAAAACAACGAAGAGATAACCAAGAGTAGCCGCGCAGCTAAAGACTGACTAGCGGTTATATGTGTACCATGGAGAACGACTGGTGCAAAGGCACACCACAACGGCCCAAGGGGAAAATGCGCAAAGTGGCAACACAAGTAATTGCAGCAACAATTACAACAACAAGTCACCAGTGACAAGTTCACTGAAAATTCACATAGCAGATATTGTTGCTGTTGTTATTGTTGCTGTTGTGCTGCACTTGAATGCTCTTGCCTCGTTTAACATTTTAATGAAATTTCGCTAATTACTTGCGATTAAAACATGAAGTGCGTCGCAATCTACACACGCACTGCATATATGGTTGTAACATACCATACAGTGTACGCTAAAAGTTATGGACCAACAAGGAACTAGTTAGCGGGTATAATAAAATTTATTATGATAACCCTGGAGTTTTGACGGACAATGTGTTACAAAACAAAATGCACGCTTGCTTTAATAGTTTCTACTTCTAATATATTAAGATATTACTAATTTACCTTATTTTTGGGCATGTGGTAACCATGTTAAATTTTTTTTCTTCACACGCAATTTGTATTTAATGGTCGCAATTTACCAATTTTCACATTCAAGTTATTTAATTAAATGTTAAATTTTTGCGTTGCCAACCCTTTTTAAAAGTTTTCTAAAGGAAATATTAAGAAACTGTTTTATAAAGGATTTTATTTACTTCAGTAACCTTTTTTGACTGACTTATGATTTTTTCTATTTAAAAAATGTATTCCATTGATAAAATTGTAATTTTTGTGACGTCGCAACCCATATTAATTGTATATAAATTTGCTTTGCTTAACTTTAATAAGCATACCTAGTTATTAAATGTCTCAAGTATTAATATGACTTATTAATATGACACATATTACAATGAGTGGGAAAGTATTTATTAAATTTTTGATTTAAGACTTTATATAATCCTCAATGGAAAGAATTTGGGCTAACTTTCAACATATTTTTTTTACAGTCACACAATTTCTGCAATATTGCTTCCTAAATTACCATTTTCCTAAGCGTTAGAAGTACACATAGTTTACCAATGGTACAATAAATAATGGAATATAATTTACAGGTATTACATTTATTTTTCCTTTCTTTTTTGAGGGTTTTAATTTTTCGGTGAAATGCAATTCAAGTTTTAACCAAAATATTGAAAATATTTAATAGATCATAACTTATTGATAGCGGCAACCCTACCAAATAAATTTAGGAATTGAACCAATGACTTCGAACGAAATATTGCTGTATACTGCATCGTAGTTTCATAGTTGACGCATTTACTTAATAACATATATTAACAGTGTCATAGTACGGAACCATGTTGATAAATATAATTTTTCGAATTATTAAGAGTGGGGTAACATATCATCTAGTTTAACTTTTTGCTATTTTTACGAGTTTATAAATATAAAACGAACGCTTTTATTTAAAAATTTTGCAGGCAGTTTTTTTACAAGCTTTTTTTACAAATAAAATTGTTTAAACTAATTGAGCTAAAAAATTTATCATCAAAAAAAATATCATCTACGTCAGAACTAGTTCCGGTCATTTTAAACTAGAGCATTACTGACTAGTCAAAATTTCATTTGCTGGTTACCTTCATCATTACATTTGTTTCCACACATCATTGTAAATAGCTCATAAAAAATATCATACAGACTCTTATGTAACACCTTATATGTGTTAGGTTATGCGTATTCATACTTACTTGCGCCCTCATACTTAAATGCACGACACTCATACCCTATTATAACGAGTAGCGAGTAGATAATTTTTTATGAAAGCACATCTTCACTGTTTATTTACCTTCTTATCGCAGACACAGAACGGAAACCAACACACAAACTCATTCCGCCACCAACAAATGCTCAGCATAAATTTAAATGCACGACTAACGTACCGGAATATTTAAAGACCAACAACAACAACAACAGTAACTAGCTCAATTAAAAGCAACAAAAAATGTTGAAATTAAAATGAAATACGTGACTAAAATGCAAAGTTTGCCCAAGTCGTTCCCACGTGCACTGCACACACCGCAGCATTACCAACCACAACAACAACAGCACCAACAGCACCACCAACAACGCTAACTACTTTGTTCTGCCAAAGAATATGCGAATGTAATTAAAAGGCGCAACGAATTTCTTATCTTTGCCGCATTAAGTGTAAGCCTTTGTGTGAATTTGCAACATGCAACACACCCACACACACACACACATTTATACGTCTCAGTCACGCCTACGCCGCCCCTCGCTGTGGCAAATGCAAAGCGAGCAACTTTGTGGCAAAAACTTCACCGCAACACACACAAAAGGCCTACAATTGCGGCGACGGTTGCGTTTGGCGATTATTTGCTGCAGCGTTGCATTTCGTATCTACTTAAATGTTTTTTGCGCTTTTTTGCAAAATTTTTTGCTATTTAATTGCTCGACGAGATAACAAAGCAGCATCGTTGCGGCAATTTGACAAATTAGTGGAGTATGGCAGCACTCACGCATAGCAGCTGGCTATAACAGTAATAGTTGGCCTTGCGGCAATGCAGCGGAGTGCAGACAGCAGTTGCAAAGCTGAATTTGTTCGAATAGAAAGTATGTGGTTATGTGCGGGGCGTATGCGTAACCCCTATAGAAGGAGCCTATGCATAACCTCAAAATGTGTAGCTATGGAAATTTATTTTTGAATGTATGTGTGTTCGCACTCGTTTGTGGTAATTTCTCAATTTATTACTGTACCAATAAAGGAAAACTCCAAAGCCTATATATTACTAGAGGTCGAATTCTTTATGTAAAATTGTCTTAATCGCCTCTTAAAAATTATGATTCTTTAGTAAACTAAGTTTTTTAGTTACGCCTATTTAAATGCGCTTCGACAAAAATAAATTGAGAGGGTTCTTACTCAAAACTGAAGAGCTCTCTCTGAAAAACGTTTCCGATGTCAAAAGTTTTCGGCAGTACTACCAGCTCGATGGGATTTCCCGCTCGTTGGATTACATTAATGCAGTTTGAGACACATTTTATTACTTTCAATGTAGATTTCCCGGTCTGAAGATATGTTGTCTTATAGATAGCTCTCCGGCGATAACAATGGGAGTCTTGTTGAGGTTTTCACCACCTTGCCGGTAATTTGCGGTAAACAGAGGATTATTTAGTTAAGGAGAGTTTTCGAACAATGTGATTTATGTCATTTGAGTGAAAAAGATACGACTATGCTTCGGGGCAACATGTTTCTTCAGAATCTTCATTAAGTCATTTTACAGTTCTTCTCGAGCGATTCTAGGTCGACAAGCTCACAATTGTACATAGTACGATCTTCCATAATGAAATAAATGTTGGTCCCTCCCACACCCCATATAACAATTATATTACGAGCAACCTGAAAAACACTAAATTTAACCATAAGGGCAATACAGCAGGCTAGCATGGGAACCGATGCAAAGAATTGGACAACTTTTGTAGCACAACCCACTTTTAGAAAAAATCTCATATCTCAGCAACTACTCAACCAATTTCAAACAAATTTGGTGCATAACGTTATCTTTGCATCCTTATGTTACAGTTCGAAAATTGCTAGCCGCGTCCACGCCCAATCAAGCTTTAGGGAAGATATCAAAATATCACAGTGCATAACCTTAAATTGCAGTGCATAAATCGAAATTGGACGGATTCTTTAAACTTAAGGAATTGACGTTGATATTTTTCCTGGGAATAGTGTTATCTAAAAATGGATAAACTCAGATTATAACCATTTCTAAACATTTTCCCAGTACATCCTAATCGAAAGCTTGCTGCTTCCGATCCCGACAGTATAGCCCAACTTTCTTGAATTTTTGAAAAGGGTTACTTGCCGTATTTATGAGGGCTGTGAGCTCTCTCTCTCCTTGTGGCCGGTATTGGCGGCGGTAAACTCGCTAGGGTTAGTCAGAGCAGCTTCTCCCCTTCTGCAGTAATTTCCTTTTATCTCCCTTGAATTTTATTTTACTTTGTGCCATTTTATACTGACTTCTTTGACTTTTACTTGACCCTCTATTTACAGTCATAATTTAGTTCAACTGAGTTTAAATCAATTTCATTTTATTTCCATACTTTTGAATTTGTTTTAGTCTATTCTACTTCAACACCGTATAGCCCATTAGTCGATTTTTATAAACCGAAAATATGAATTAACTTTATCGGCACGTATGATAAATACTCAATAAATACTCAGAATGACAAACAGCAATGGAATATGTTCATTTTGAGCAATCAACCGGCCACTAGCACAATTTATTGCCAAAATATCGAACCTGCAACTTATTCACAGGTAAAACAAGAGCGCATAAACACACATGCTACTAATTGATGCCACAAATGTGTGTATATCTGTTTCGAAATAATTTTAGTTTTTGTCAAAGAATTTTATTTTTAATTTTATATATTTCGCATTTCACCAAAATACCTTTGCAGCGCGTTTCATGTTAGCCAATAAGAATTTTTGTGTGTTCTAAATTTTATTTCTATTGCAATATATCCGCCGTTGTGGTTGTCGCCAGCGTCAATTGATTTTATCGCACAAATAAAATTAGTTTATTGAACACATCAGGCACACACACACATACACATGCACAAATGACCGAAAAGAGACATTGCAACAAAGTCGAAAAGCCCTTGCCAAACAAATATGTAAATTTCTACTTGACTGCGGCTAATCCCATAAATTTCCCGCACACTGCAGCAGCCATCAGCTTCTAGCAACCAGCCAACCATTCAGTCAGCCAGCTAGCACTGCTATGGACCACTTCACGCAGCTTTGAATTTCGCTGAATGCTTTTTCTTGCTGTCAAATGGCGTGCACAGATTTTATAAGCTCGCACACCAACAGACATGTGCGTGGATATGTTCTCGATGAATGCCAATACAAAATCAATTTTTTTCCAATTTTTTTTTTCGATTTTCAGCTCTTTTATGAGATTTTATTGATTTATTCATTGCGAAATTGTGTCGCCACTGTTGTTGTAACTGTTTTATCAAGCATAACGTTTTATGTGTTAATCTGTTTTTTTATTTTACTATTTCTCCCGCACTCTCTTTCATTGTTATTGTTGCGTTTTGGCGGCTTTACATGAAGCGGCACATAATGTTACGTATACGCCGCGTTGCACTTTACCAATGCTTATATTTATTATTGGCATTGGGATACTCTCAACCAATGCTTACGGCACTGGTTTCGCTCAATTTATATGTATTAACAAGCAATTTAAATATTTTAAACAATATTTAAAAGCTTTCTCTAACGGGGTAGAGGTTGGGAACATCGAAATTTGCAAACCTTTTTAACCGACACAGATTCTTGTGATAATAAAATTTTAATTAAATTTTATATAAAATGTTATATATAAAAGCGAGTAAATACATATATTTCATGAACAATTCCATATAAGTTGATACAGTGTTAGATTTATACGTTAAAATGCACTTAGAAGTTTAGCAGTATGCCGAAAACACAACTCAATCCCGAAATTTTAAAATCCTGAAATTTTTAAATTCCAAAATCCCGAAACTTAAAATTCTATATCGGTATTTATTATGGAAAAATGCGTGCAACAGAAATGCTGAAAACCAATCACAATCCCGAAACTATTAAATCCCGAAGTCACAAAATCCCGAAACTGAAAATTCGGGATCGAGTTTTAATGAGCAAAAATGCTTACAATAAAAACCTTTAGTCTATTTTCTCATTAAATACTAGCACAGCGCGTCAAATGCACACTGAATGAAATCTGTTATTGACTCGCTTCTAACAGCTAATTTAAATTTTTATTTTTAACAAACACATCCACATGAAAATCCTTATGATGCAAATGAATGAATAACTGTACACGCATTTTTGTACACAATTTCCCATTTTCTAATACCACAATCACCATTGAAGTTTTCAAAAACACTTTTTAAATTTATTTGAAAGAATAAAATCCAGTTATTTTTACTATTTCTAAATGCATCGCTGTTGGAACTTAATTAAATCTGCAGGAGAAAGTTTTGAAATATAACAGGAATATATACCAAATGAATAGAAGAACACTTTTTGAATAATTTTATTGCAAATTATTGTCAATTAATATTGTTTTAATTTACTCTCAATTAATTTCACCATGAACAGCATTAAATATAACATTTAGCTATGTGTTAATGTCTATTGGTCACTCCAACAGGCATTTCAATTATCTGCAAACACTTTAACTGAAAGTTATCCAGCACAGAAAAAAAAAGCAAACTAGTTTATGGTTTTAAAGTTTGAAATAATCATAATTATCAAATTTAAAGCGACAGATCTTTTTACGAATGAAAAAACTGGAAGAAAAAGTAATACAATTAATATATTTCAAAAATTTCTAAGCCTTTCTCAAGCATTCGTTCCGAAAGATTTTCACAATCATAAGTAAGGGGTGTTTTAGGAAGCATGGAACTTTTATTTCAAATAAAGCATTGCAATTTTTGTGAAACATCCAATATTTATAAGCAGCTTTGTTCACAAATATAAAGCTTAATTTTTGTTTCCAACCCGCCCTTCGTAGCTGGTTCACATAGACCATTAACTTGATGTCTCAAGAAGTTAACAATTTCCTCGATTAGTTCGATGAACGCTTCTTCTTTGTTTCTTCAAGCTATTGGACATATTACACCTCCCTGCTGGAACCATTAAACAAATTTGCCTGTTTGCATGCCTGCAGAACCAGAAATATGTCTTTCCGATACCCATAATTTTAGACTGAAAATGCAAATGTAACAAGTGATGTAAATAAAATTCTCTGATTTTTATAGATTATTACAGTATAACTCTCCGAATGGTAACTTTCTAATGTATACTGAATATAATTATCAAACACATGTGCATACTTTGTTTTGCTTACTATCTCTGCAGGAAATTCTACAACATTACTAAAAATATTCCTTTTAAATTAAAACAAATTTCAGTGTTCCTCTCTTGTATTATTAGCACTTATTTTCCAAGATTTTGCTTTCTTAACTGCTTTACTTTAGAAAATATAGCACAAAGAATCTCATTTCAGCATTAAATGTTTTTGTTATCAATTAGTGGGTTATTTTATTTACTCTAAAAATGTTAGTACCCTTTCGCTTTAGGCGCTTTTGTCCGTAATTTAAATTGTTTCACATCAGTCACTAGTATATAGAGAATAACAGTACCTACATCGTCATATGGATAACCTTCAAGGAAATGAAAGTCAATTTTATAGAGTCCCAACGGAGGCACAATCGGCATAAATTTTTCGTCCACATAAAGATTTTTCACAATCAAACGCTTCTGTTGATGAAAGCCAAGGTGGGTGGTGGATAAAAATGAAAAAGATAAAAAAGATTAAAAAAAAAAATAATAAATAATATTTTTTAAAATGAAAAAAATTTGGGAGAAACACAATAACGGTGGTTATAAAAAAAAATAAGTATATTAAACTCTCACTCACTGTAAACGGACAGCTGTGGTTCACATTCGACACTTCCCTGAGTATATTCATGGCAATCGTTGTGTAGACTGGAAAGTTGCGCTTGTCCAAAATGCTGCACAAATTGGTGGTGACATTGACGAGAAACGGCTTAAATTTATTGACACTGTTGCGCAGAAAAATTTGCAGGTTAAGCTTTTCATGCAATGAAATGTTAGTGAATATTGTATGTGTGTGTATGTAGGCACACTTACCGACACATTACTCAGCCGATCCACGATTTCGCTCTCCATATTCGCGTGTGAACGATAGCGGTCGATCGCCTTGATGCCACAGGTCGCGTTCCGTATATAACGGGCATTGGGAAAGCACTCGATATTAGTCGTTTTATAAACAATCCAACCGTGCACCTGCAAGCAATTTAAATTTACTCTATTATAATCGCTATAAGTGGCGTTTATGTGTTAAGATCAGTAAGTAATGAGGGCGCTGAGTACTTGCGCGTAGATCAGCAAATCGGCAGCGAGCAGCAAAATCATCTTGTAGCGCATTGCCATGCATTGTGAACCGAAACCGAAGTGAAATTAGCTTTCTGAATGAATGAGTCTAACAAATAGTTGTGTCACAAATTGCAAGCGATTGTAATTATTCGGATAATTGTTGTTCTAATGGTGATTGCTTGTGTAATGGTTTTTTAATTGATTGGTGTTCATGTTGTTGTTGGTATGTTCGTTAATTATTTTAATCCCACTTATTTTATTTATTTAGATAATTATCTAATATTTTACAATGTTTTTTTGGTTGAGCTCTTTCCTTATGCAAGTTCCATTGTTTTCCAATTTCGAATGGTCTTTTGCAAGATTTGCTTTATTTACATTACGTATTTGAACATAAATGTGAGAATTTGAAAAACTTAATAAAATATGCATTAAAGTCTTTGCAAAGTCAACAATCATTTAACTCACTTTAATACTTATGTATTTGAATATAAATATGAAAGTATGAATATATAAGAAGCAATTATGTTCACCTACACATATGAATAGTTAACTACGTGGCTCGAACACACTGAGAGACATTTGAATAAACTCAATAGCTTAAACTCACAGAATTTTGTTTCATATTAAATAGAAATTATCTCTAAATAAAATATTTTTTTTAAATAAAAGCATTTTGTACTTTACCAAAAAAATTTCTTTAATGTAATTATTTTACGTATTTGGCGAAGGTCTTGAAATCTGGTCCTACGTATTGTTAATTTCTTCTAATCTCTCTGTATTCTCTTCATTTCGTCACATAATTTTTTTTTTCTCAAAAAAATTTCTTCTTTGTGAAGGGCAGTTAGTATGGATAAAGCTAAAGTCAATAATACCAAAGGGCAGTTTCAAAATTGCTATAGTATTTTGACTAGGGGAAATTTATGATCATTAGCCACTTCCCAAGAAGACTAGATTTAATTTTAATAACTTTGATGTGTCTGGCGCTTTAAAGAAAAGACAAAAGTAAATTTGGTAGATGAGGCTAAAAAATTCCAGTATTTAGTTTAATGGACGAAACTCTACAAATGTCCAGTCAGGATTTTGCACCTATTATAGATTAAGGGAAAGCAGTTTCGTGAACCAGAGTTATTACGAAACAAAAATTCAACTTTGCAAGGAAAAGTTGGAAGAGGAATGTGGGACTACCCAAGTTCCATTAAATATGCAAGCACTTGAAGAATTAGGAAGATCAATATAAGACTATTGTGTACAAGTTTTTCTTTAACATTCCAAGAAGGTGGTGAGTAGAAGTGAAGTAACACAAAAACGTTTCATGCCTGCAATATTCCAAAATGGAGATCTCTGAAAACTGTAATCAGAGCAATGGTCTTTTGTTAGAAGTAGATTGATAGAGTATTGTGAGTTTTTCTCGGGAAGGCAAATTTCGATTTTCTTGACACGTCGCGGATGAAAAGATTCTAAGGTTCTACTGTTTAAGTTTAATCAAAGCTGCTTCCTCAGTCGCAAACCAAATATGCAAATTTGTGGTAAAGTCCACCTCCGTCTAACTTTAAAAGCTTTTCACCTCGTATTCGGAGACAGAAATGGTAAGGGTGGATCCACAATATCTGCAGAAAGTAGTAGCAGAAGTAACAGCTTTTTGTCTCCTTCTTTCCTGTTTATCACTCAAAACCATTCTTGCAATTCTAGTACTTCGATGAAACAACGATTTTAGGTTCGAGTGTGATAAAGCTTTTGGAATTTCGACGGAGTCAACCTCGTTACTCATCAGTTTCTTTCAAACTCCTCTAGAACTGATATGAGGCTTTCTTAAGATTCTACAAGATTAAGGTAAGGTTTTCCAAATCGATTCCTAGGCTCGCACAGGCCAATCTAACAGAAATAATTTTTCTCGTTTATCTCCTGCATTCTGACGCCTAGTGTATATACCCTACAAAGATCACACATATGTGCATCCACAAAAGCATACTTATTTTTGCCTTTCACATTGCAAAGTTACCGCGTAAATGACGGGTTTCGTTCGGTTACCAAAACACCGCCAGCTGTCATGACTTGTGTGACACATCAGAATTAATTTATGTTATGATATTTTGACAGTTTCATACATAATTTGCTATTTCAAAGTGACACTTGCCTGCCGACGTACCCTCATAGCAATCAGCGGAGCGCACACACACACCTAAAGTGCTCACCACTCTACGCCCTTTTTCCCGAATTTCAATTCACTCACAAATCCTTTTACACTTTTGCATAACATTTTTAGTATTCATTCGACCCGCCGCCCACCCGGAATGCCTGCTGCGCATGCAAGTGTTGTTTTTGTTGTTGTATTACCTGCCATTCAAATCACTTTGCGCAATCATCGCATTTCACTCGTTTTTGGTTTCCCGCTTTACCGTTGCGTTTCGCCCCGTTTCCCTTTTTATTTTCGGGCCACTTTTGATATTATTGCCAGTTTGTGTCATTTGAATGTGGGGAAATGTGATAGTCGCTCAGCAGACCAGCGTTGACTGTTGGTTATTTAATATTTGTGCTACGCTTCTGCAGCGTCATGGACATGTACGTTTGTGTACATGTATGTGTGATTTTGTAGATTCTCAACTTTTTTACCTTTGCTGCATGCAATTTTACTTTATTTGACACATAATTTGCCTTGCCACCTTCTCAGATGTTTCGATATACATGCATACACGCTTCCTCATACATTAACCATGTGTATTGGTATGTATTAGTTTGTAATGTATGTTGATCTCCATACTGCTGGTCGGTCACACACTGTTGTCACGTGATTCCACGTATGGCAGTGTTGCATTTGCGCTGTCATCTGCGTCGTTCCCACAATTTCATTTGCTATTCAAATGACTTTTTTTACGAATTAGGAACTATATTAGCAAAAAAAAGATATTATAAAAATACATTTTATTTTCACCGCTATAATCCGTATCTGAAGGAAGGCATGAATAGATATCACCGATTTGTGGTAGCCAAACACGCCACACAGAGGTAATTAATTGAATTAAAATATAATACGTTTTGGCCACAAATTCGAGTCGAGTAGTATAAAAGTCGAACGGATGGACAAAATCGCTATTTCGGATATATGGGTGCTAGAGCAAACTCTACACTGATTTCATCTACTTTTGTTATTAAACTAAAATATAATTTGACATCAAACACTATGCACTAACTTAATTTTCTTATCTTAAATAATAATCGATATATATATTGCATAAATTTTCCCGGATTGAAAAAATCCTAACATTCGTTATTTTGGGGGCTAGAAAAAAATTAACCGATTTCGGCCATTTTTGGACGAAAATTTTCTCACACCAGATTTAAAATTTGTGCTAAGTTATACCTCGATGTCTTTGGTATTGCTTCAGCTACCTATTGTTTTAAGTAGAAATGAGGTTGGTGGGACTAAAACTTCGTGAAATATAATTTTTCAGCTAAAAATGAGTGGTATCAAGCCCACAGTTCTATTTTGAAACTGATTCGTATGAGAGACTACTATATCATGCTATGCCCATTTTTCTATTATATTTCATTACTTAATTTGCACAATGGCATATGGTATGATGTGCAATACTTCCACTATGAGATACGTACATTAAATTATCGTAGAGTGCAGACCACGCCTACTTTTCAAAAACTATGAAACCTGATTAGCACTTTTACCAAGCACTTTTCGGCCCGTTGCGCTCTTAATCCGTCCTTCATTCCATTTATCGATTTGTTGAAGGAATTTTTAGACATGAATCAAAAATAATACTCATACGCCCCAGCAAACATTAATCTCAGATTCGTTTTAAATGTATTTAAAACTAATTCACTTTCAATTACACTTTCACCAAATGTTACGAAAAGCAGTACGTTTAGTATTTGAAAATGTTCCTTAAAGCTGCAATTAATCCAACGCTGCCGTTGAAAGTTTCGAAGCTTTGGAACACTGTCACTTTTAGCTGCTTTTCCATTTTTCTGCGCTTATTGCCAGTTGTCTTCCACAATGATCCGTTTACAATGATCCAAAGACAAAACAAAGCAGTTAGCAACTGGCACCAACTAAACTCACTCCTCTCGCACACCGAGCCGCTCTTCACCGTTATTTTCTATTTATTTATTTTTAATTTTTATTTCAAAATTTGCATCGCATTTAATCTGAATTTAAATGCAAAGTGACTGTTGCGCCGATTAGAATACTTCAGGCTTCACCCCTCCAACAGCAAAGTAGGCAACCTTAACCCTTATTTGCACTCACCGGCTTATGTGGGCGCAGCGTTATCCTGAGTACAACCGAGTGGCGCCGATGTTGGCGACCAGAAAACTTTCGCTAGCAAATCACTTCATAGCCGGACAAATCAGCCAACTAAAACTTTGTCTGAGCTAGTTTGACTTGCCGCCCTCGCAAAATGAATGGTGACTGCGAACGTGTCATTCCACAGAAACAACAACAACAGCAATGAAGTGAACACTTTTACGATTTGCTGTCGAACTTTAAAAAATGCAAAAACTTTGATGAACACTACCGAATATATACACATATATATTTTAACATATATATAATACAAATGAGCTTAAGAACAAGGGACCCAATGAATACTTCTAACGCTTTGGAATATGCTTCCAGGTAACCCGCAGTGAAAACTTGAAGAAATGGTGGTAATTTCAAATTCATAACTGACAGCAAATATGAACAAATGTGGGAGATTACCCATTCACGCATTAAAAGTACCCAAATGTAAGTAGAAACGAAAATGTTTATGTTTTTTCTGTCGCCAAGGCGTATAAGTGACATATGTATTTGCATTTAATAGAGAAGTTACAGTAAACACAAGAAATTGAAATGTGTATAATTTGGAAACAGAAAGCTGTGAGAGAAATTGTTGCTTTTCTGGCCCTATAAGCATAAGTCTAAGTATAAGTCTAAGTTGAAGTCCAAGTAGAGTGAGTAAGTATAAATATAATTCGGAAGAATTTTCGCTTGAAAGAAGCATAAAGTATACTAGAAAACATTTCATACCCTAACGGTTCTTACCCTAATGCTTAGAAGTTAATAAAAGTTTTAAATTTCTAAACAATAATACGCTTGTTGCACTCGCTCCACTAAAAGCTTCAGCTCAGCAAGAGCACATAAATAAATACGCACATATTCTCTTGGCAATCTCATGCTTGGAGAATATTTGGAAAATGTAACTCTTTTAATATTGAGGAGAATAAAGTGAATTCTTCGAAGGTACTTTAGTGCAACCACAAGTGGCATTATGCTTGCATTTAGTAGCGATAAACTTTTCAAATGCACTAAAGTTAGAAAGACAGGAGGTCGATTGCATGCATCAAGGTTCAGTTAAATACATACGTAAAAACACACATATTAACTTGTATTTCAATTCTTATGGATGTCCTACAAATAGCATTGAATGATAGTTATAATCGCATAATAACTTTTGGTGCAACATATAGAAGTACTACTAGTTGCATGCTTGTTTTATTGATATAAACTTCGTTCAAATAAAGACTTAGGAATTATTTTGATATAGTATGCTAGAGGTATTTGAGGAGATGCACATATAGTAGTAGTAAGCAAATATGCATATTAGGGTGATTGCTTTGCTTTAGCGTTGTCGAACGAACTTAGATAAGTCGAAAAATATTTGACTAAAAAATTTTTCAACCCGAAATCGTAATAATTAAGACTCACTTGTCTTACTAGTTGAAGAGATTTCAATTACTTTAATTTTTTCTTATTTCAATTTTTTTTTTATATCTTTAGCTCTTCATATTCACTTAATGATTAAAATATTTTAATCATTAACCTCAAACGAAGATAATTTGAAAAAAGAAAATAAATGTATCACCCTAATGCGAAAATATTCATAATAGTATGAATGCATGTAAACTATTTTGAAATCTTCTCTCTCTTAAGTAGCCAATAACTGCAGCTGCCAGTAGAGACTCGTAAAATCTTTTATTGCAACCACTTGAAATCGAGTGCTATTAATTTCATTTATACAAATGCTAAGCGAGTAAAAATAAAACGCATGAAATAGAGGAATTAAAGTTCTCTTGGGTTTTGGGGAATTTTTTAGAACTTTAAATTATGACAGCGGAAATTGCATTAAAACTGAGCAAAACCTCTTTCTTGAGGTATGTTTAATTGAAATGACGTCACTCAGGATAGGCTCTAATTTTTGTTTGATAATTTTTGCAAAAACTAGTATAATAAAAATCTTGTCCAGAAAGTCCCCTAGATGAATTTGAATGCATGGAGTGAGATATCTTTATAAGAATATTTTTATAAGAACAAATGTTAAATATAGAATCCACATACCCGCAAAGACCTTACGAAGACACACATAGTTTGAGGGAAATAGATACATAAAATACATAATAAGTTAACAGTAAATCTAACTGGCATATTCCTTATAAAAACAGAAAGACCGACTTTGTATATCATGAACTTAAAAGGACATTTGATATCTGTCGCACCTCGTCCGACCAGGTACCGACACCAAAAGTAGTCTTCATATGGGACGTCTCTTCCTAGGAGTACGTCAGCCACTTGTAGCAAAAGCATACTCTCCTCTAGGGAGCTCCTTTGTACTTTAATAAACTGATATATTATGTGATATGATAATGAATATAAATAAATATATGCGAACTTTGTTTCTCATGGCACCCTGTCCTACCCTCCATTATCATGAATCAATCGTGCGTTAATTTCATTTAAATTTCACTTTCCTCTAAGTTTCTAAGCAACAACAAATTTTACACCACGCGCACTTTATACCTTTAAAAGTAACACAGCGACAACACATAACAACAACAAATGGAAATAAAAATTTAGAAGAACACACAACCAAGGAAGCTGTTAAAGGAAACGTTTAACACACGCTTGGCTGCAGATGTCCGAATTCTTTTACACTTCCTTTCTCTTCGCACTCGATCGCACCTTCAGATATGCATTTCTATGCGACAGTCCTAGGTTTTTTCCAACACGACTTCCCACGCTCTTCCTTGTGTACGCTCTGAGTTAGAGATGCCAACGAAAGTCAGGCGCGCACCATCAAGCGAGTCGCAGGCAGCGTTAGCACCGACTGCCTTTGGTCACAACGGTGGTCAAGCAGGACTATGTCCCAAGCAGCAAGGATACGCAGGACGCTTGCTGGAATAGCATCAGCGGTAGAGGCACGGAAATGTTGGTGGTGATCCCGGAATGTGCACAGTTAAAGCTGAAGGTGACATCGGATTACTATTGCCGCATCTGAGTGTTGCAGACGCATGCCCGCAACTGCTGGCAGGATAACTGAATTTATTTGCGTTTAGTTTCATTCATATTCCCTTAATATTTCATATTCCCTTTTTCGGAGAATTCCCGATGGAGACGATTTAATCCTACATTTCAGAGTTAGTCAAGTGCGAAAATGTCATAAAGGAATATAAACAGCAGCAAAGCGACAGAAATTCTAGGTGAAAATGAGAGTGTAGCGACGGAGAGGTTAGCTAACTGTGAGTATTAGGAGCGAAGTGGGCGAGTAAGGAAAAAAATTTGTAGAAACTCAGCGTAATAACTTAGCAGCTGCATTAATTTCTCTGTCGTGTGTTAAATACAAAGGTGCAATGCTCGTAAATTTAGGTAAAACCAAGTTTTTTTATATACGTCATTTAGCAATATATGTAGCGGTATAGCAATATATATGCGTTTTCAATTGCCAACATTTATTCATACTCACACTTCAAGGCACGTCATTTATCAACTACGTCACCTATTCTCTACTATTCTCCCCCCCTCTCCTTCGTTACTTACAACAATCAATTGCAAGTGTTTGTTTCCACTTCCATCCAACTTCAAGCGCTTACTTACACACACACAATTACACTTACCCACTCACAAATGTATCCTTGACACCGACCTTTCCGGCTTGGTTTGGGGGTTCGCTTGGTGTGGCGGCGTCTTGGTAGAAAATTTAACGGAATATCATAAATGCACTAAAGAAGAATGGAGGTAAACGCACAAATGTAAGAAAGACTATTGATGAAGCGGCAGCACGGCAGCGCGCCAGCAGTCAAGTTGCTGTGTTTACAAATGTTAAAACTCGAACGAAATCGAATTTCGAGTGTGAATTTAAATATTTGATATTTACTTTTTCCGCCTCACTTCGTGCTGAGCGAGCAACGGTGACTATATACTTTACGGCGTACTGTCAGCCTTGTAAACTCATATAACTTTACAGAGGAAGACTTGTTTTTCTTTTTTCTTGAATTTCGCGGTATTTTTTCAACTCTGAATTTTCTATGAGTTACTTCAACATTTTACTACATTTGAGATATTATTCAGTTAATGGAGTTTAATGGTGTCACATAGCAAACTATTAATATAAGCACTTTACGGCTTAGTAAATATTAACAGGAATATTATTAGAAGGAACTATAAGTATTCCAATTAAATTCTGGATGCATTCGCATTTTTGTTATTTGCCTATTTGGATTCATAAATAATTGTGGCATTTTTAAGACATAACTTCTATTGATCAGGAACATTCAAGAAAATATTCAAATAGTTTGATTTCATTAGGAGGAGAACTTTGTTGAGTTAGGTGCGAGTCTTCGATAAAATATGATATATGTAAGCTTAAAAGCGTATCAATATATCAGTTGTTGCTATTTGAACTGTGGGACACATTCCCCAAAATAGTTGAGGAATAATAGAAGTTAGGCCGACTGCCCGACTGCCCGACTGTCGTCAATGTGCCTAATTGTAGGCAACGTTTTAGCGCCATTTCACAAATGAACTTTCTATTCTAGAAACACAATTTTTCATCGCAGAAATGCACTCTGTGATTGTCAATCGTAACTTCTTAAACTCTTCTAACCAACCACTCTCGTTACCAATCTATCACTTTTGCTAACTCAGAACACTGAAAAGAGAACAAAAAGTGATAATATAAACAACGCTTCGCATCATTTCATTGCTCGAATCCTCAGAAGATATGGAAAAATAAAAATAAGAGTTATCTTCGACAAATGAGAGATAGAATTGGTAGGTTTTTAAAATTATGAGAATAAAGATTCGGTCAAAGCCAAATGAAGCTAATATTGGAGGAATTACCTCTTACAAGGAATTGTAAATATTTCTGGATAGAAAAACCTTCTTGCGTAGATCTATAATTTTCAAATCTTTTCAACAATATATTTTTAACTATATTCGCCTTCATTTATACTAAACTCCAATTGACCTAGTAATATAAACCCTAAACGTCGAGCCGAAACTGTTTTCAAACAAACTTCTTGAAACAAATTTCTTACTCCAACTGCAATTCCTATGTAACAACTTTTCATTTCGAGCGACATTTTTATATTTCCCACAATTTTCTTGCACACTCATATTCAAACACACACACACACTTTCATTACCGTCAAGACTTGCCAGAATCCGTCGAACGAAATTTACTCTCCATGCTCTTGAACCATTGACTGCGACTTGCGACTCAAACACTTCTCAGTCGAAAAATGAGAAAAACCACAAAATACAAAAAGCTGTGAATGTGAAATAATGAAAAACATGTAAAGGAGCCAAACAGACAGCTTGTCCAAATCGAGTCGACGTCTCTTTAAATGTGCACAGCGAAAAGTCAAAAGGCACAACGCAAAACTGGGAAAGTGGAGAGGTGAAATTTATTCAAAAAGCGATCCTTTAGCCGACACCGAAAAATTGTAAGCAAAACGCCCGTGAAATGATGGGTAAATGAAGAAAAAAGCATGAAAAACACTCAACATGAAGCAACAACAATGCAGAGAAAATAAAGCCAACAAACTTGGCGGAAATCGAAAAAGCAACCTAGAAGTGAAGTCAATTGCTGGATGATAAACTCCACACGAGCACCATTGATCACTCGGGTAAGTCATGCCCTTCACCGCTCCCCACACACAGCACATACGCTTCAACTTGCTACAGCGCTGCCAGGCTATGCTATTCCATAGCATAGAGCGCTTCTTTATTTTGTTTATGTAGCGAAAAAAGGATTGCCACCGCATTTTCTTGCACGCCTCTTCGACGCGTTCCAAAATCAATGTCTCTCGGACGGCGCTAAAGCTGACGGCAGCGCCGAGATACGACGCATGGCTGCAGCAAGCAGCACCGAGCTGGGCAAACAAGAGCTGTGTGAAGCCAAGCAAGGACGGCTTCGAGCTAACCAGCCAAGCGAGCTTATATTTGGTCACAGCGAACATTCTCCACACACAAACTCACACTATCCTTACAACATTTATTGCATACATATGTTTGTGTGCGTGCGCGCGTTTACTCTGTGACGTGTTAAGTCCAAAAGACGTTCGATAGTCTGTCGAGAGAAGGCACGCCTTGTATTGTTGCTTGTGTATGTGTGTTTAAAAAAGCAGTTATGTGCAACACCTTAGAAATGCCGCCAAAGCAATGCCATTTCCTTCAATACTAGTCTGCGGTTATTTGCAACATATTTAATTGTATGTGTGTTTGTGTTTGTGTTTGCGCTCTTTTCTACTATATAAACAGTTTTGTTAGCCGTATACTATTTCCTATTTGATTATATTTTATTGTTGCAAATGTGACACCGAAGTTCGTGGCGTCCAATCGTCGAAGTTCATATTCACTGTTGCGGAACGAGATAAACCGCCATAAATCTGTTGCCATCATTTTCAAAGGTGGCTGCGTGTGACATCTTGGAGAGCGCACAAATGAATGAACGCTTGACTGGGCGACGCCTGGCCGGTTTGCTTTACGCAATGGAGACGAAAAAGGTTGGCAACGAAGTCTTAAGCAGTGCTTCCTCGAATTCTTTAACTGATTCAATTAAATGCTCAAAAAATGTGAAACTTTCGAATGAGTGGCAAAACAAAGGGAAGCTCAGATTTACAGCCGATACCAGAGACAACTCTGATATAGTGGAGGTACACTGAAATACCTAATGAGAGTGGTGAGCTTAAGAACCTAAGTGCTTTCATTTAAACTTACTTTATATCCTTCCAACATTTTCCCATTTAAGTGAGTAATTCTGCTTAAGGGGTTATGGAAATATAAGATTTAAAAAAATCTAAAATTAATTTGGTTTCAAGTGCACATTAAAGTCCTAAAACCATTATTCAATTTGCAGAATAATAAAAACTATTGTTTTTGCAGTCCACCGTTCCCGTTTCTTATTTCGTTTGAGATCACACGAGTTTCTAGAATTACTGTTAGCCGTCAATGCTCTCTTGAAAATCTGATCCCAAAGACTGGCTCAGCAGCCGCTATTTTGTATGAAAATGTTAATTTAAATTTTTTATTATCCACTCAAATATATATTTAATAGAGAGAGAAAGAGAAAAATTCCTCTCTTGATATTCCCATGAATGAGTTGTTAAAGTTAGGCCCTTTTTGAGACTGGCCCAATCCCTCCATCCAGTCCAAACTACCTTTCCTCGGTCTCCATTACGCTTCAAGCAATCGCTTTTTTGATGTCGATTAACCCAAAGACACTCTATGATTTAACAGAAGCTAGATACTCCTTATATCTATTTTCTTCGGGATATTACTTCCAACAAAAACAAACCTCTAAAAGCATTAACCTTAAAATAGGGCCATAATAACGTTTGAATTTTGTTAAGTCAGTATTTAAATTACCTTTTTTCTGGGAAGTTACAGGTAATGTTTGAAAGAACTGGAACCACCATTAGCCGATTAAACCGATTATTGCGGATTGGCTCCACTAAAGAACTCCCTATGTTAACTTTAGCCAAGCTATTTCTATAAAATTTTGCTAATATTGAGCAGAAGTTCGTAGTCTATGACGACGTGGCAACAATTGTCCTACTGGCAAGTTAACCTAGAGGACGAAGCCCCTAAACACAAGTTAGTTTAAAAACTAATGTTGAAAGCATTTTCCTTCAGTTTCGGCAGGACCTACTATATCTTACCTTAATTGTTCTTCCAAACAGACTGAAGTTCCGCAGAAAATGAGATCGCACATGCCTTCTATCTATTACCACGTAACCGACTTGGTTCTGACCTTTTCAATCCGTCTACACTCATGAAATTTTATGATTTTTCTTAGGGTCAAACCTGGCACTAGAGTTAAAGCGATTTCTGGTGTTTCAAGCGCTATTATCGTCGCCATAATCTGGGCTCTTATTAGCGAGATATAGAATTTCTCACCAATTCGTATCAGAGTAAGACACTAGTTCGCCAAAATGCCTTGTCTCGTTCCACACAAATCAAACACAGATAGGGGCATCATTTCAGTTAAGCAGCCATACACTTCACATAACATAACCCCTAAATACAAATTCTATAGGTCTTACGTTTAGTATACATCTTTTACTGTCAGAACTCGGTTAAACACCGAACACTTCTAGACAAGAGCCACTTGCTGTAAGATAGACAATGGCTATTAGCCGAAGGAAATCTGAAGAGGAAGTCCTTAGCAAGGAACAACAGAAAGAAGGACTACGACGAAGAGTATTTCTCAGTACTGATATAATACCATGTCTCTGCGATAATTACGACACTGGATACATACTTTGAAGTATAACTTTCCTATATCTACACCACAAACATAATTCAACTACATTATTAGATAGTATAGTATATAGTATATAGTATGGTAGAGTATATTTATATATTATATAAATTTCTTTGAAATTTTAAAGATATTCATTCACTTATGTAAGTAATTTTACATGCTCAATAACTTGAACTCAGTTTCTTCATTGTTTATGAAAATATCACTGCAGCAAGGATGATCTGCGGCGACTGTGTCTGCGCCTGCAAACGCCAATAAATCAGCGCATTCGCTTGTCGAGCGGGGAGACGCCCATCCAGCAGCCAATACCGTTAGTCAGTACAAATTGCAAATAAAAACAAAACCAATGTGGGATGAGGGCAACTCGCCGACAGCCGGCCGGGGCAGCAACGCCGCTGCGACATCACCCCGAATCCCGGTGAAAGTTTTGTCGATGTGCTGGCAGACGATATTTTTGCAGCCGATATAGTAAAAACTGAAAAATGAAAACAACAAAACAAATACTGTGTCGCATTCCTGTTTCGGTTAGGTTACAGTTATTTGTTCCACTTTTTATTTGCCGCAATGCCTCGAATGCGAGCGCCGAATGCGTTCCTTGGCCTGGACAAAGTGTTTTTATATGTGCTTGTGTTGTGTTGTTATTGTTGTCGGCTGGCTTGCTAACTGCCAGCGCCAGTGGCTACCCAGCTCTTTAGCTAACAAATATTATTGCCGTTGACGTTGCTGTTCCTGTTCTTGTTGTTGTTGTTGCTGTTGCTGTTGTGCTGCTTTGGCTTTGATTACCAACCACAGCGCGGCGAAATATTTGTTTTGGCATTTTGTCGTAACTCATGTTTGTTATTATTGTTTTTGCCTTATCGTACGTGTGGCCAAGTAACACACGTAGCTGCAGACACAAAGAAATGCGAGCGTGACAACAACAATTACCGCAATGAATAATTTCCTGCATTCTGCTGTTGTTCTGTTTGCAAATTTTCTTATTATTGCTTTATATGTATGTCCTGGTTGCTGTTGTGTTGTTGTTGTTGATGATGTTACTTTCATCATATATTCCAAGATCATGCACATTGGACACGAGTTGATGAATATTTGCGTAAATTGTATAAATTTAACAGCGTTTTTACTTTGCTAACCTCTAACCTCAATCTTTCAGAGAGAGCCTCGTCTGGGAAGGCACACACGCCCAAGGATAGCATTGGCTTAGTCATTAGGTATGCCGCCTCTGGCAAAGATTAGCGTTCTTTGATCTTACACCTTCCAAGCTTCTCAAGCCAAATAAGAGTGTGAAAATTTGTCTTCGGTACTTTGAGAACCCGAGCTATGTTTACCATTTTCTTATTAATAATTCCCACTTTAACTCTGAATCTCCTTAACTTCTTTTGGATAGCCACTTCATCAGATATCCAAGCTTTAAGAATTTAATAAATGAATTCACTTGAAATATCTAAATTGGAGACCTTGGGCGATTCCTTTACACTGAAATTGGCTGGATTCTTTTATCGAAAATAAGTTTTTTCAGTCATTAACGACCTCTGATAACCTTGATAAATGTAAATAAAATTTTCATGGCGTTAATAATGGGAGTTTTAAAACTTCGCTGGAAGTAGTTGATTCTCGGTGTGAGTCCAAATTTAAGTCATTAGACCACCACACTTCCTTAATGCCGTTTACACAGAGTGTAACAAAAATCGAATAGGCTCTTTAGATGGAATCCAACTACGACTTAAGACTTAAGACAGCATGCGACCGTGTGTGACTTAAACGAAAAGAAAAAATAAACAAAAAAAATGTATGCAGAAATTCCTATAAAAAGTTTCATGAAATCAGTCCTCATCGTTCTCCAGCTTCATATACCTAGTTTCGAAAGCTCGGTAATCTCGGTTCACCGTAATATAGATCAGCATATAAGATATCTAAAGAAAATTAGTTGAGAATGTTCTCTAAACTTTTTTATGGTGTGATACCAAAAATGGATGAGATTGGCTAATATCTACCAAAAGTCCGTATGCACTATTTATGATCATTTCGATACTTCCAGTTTATTTCATGTAGCTTATAAATCAATGATTATAATAAAATATAAATATAAAGTGATAAAATTAAGTGAGAACTTATGAAATCGAACCGCTTGTGCGACATCGTCAAGTAATTGTAATTGCAGTAATTTTCCTAAATGCATTTATCAAATATTTAACAAGTAAATCAAACTAAATTCAAATATAATAAAAAGTTAATTACAGTTAATATTCTTAACATAATATTAAAAAAAAACAAATATGTATATTATTTGTAATTATTTTTTTTGTTATTTTACAGCTCTAAAACACTGTTTGTACTTAAAGCTTGCCTTTTCATTACAATATCCTTTTGCCTTACTTGTATCTGCGTAGTTTATTATATATTTCATTTTGTATAATATTTACGTTTCTATTTGTTTGTGCTTTGTTTTGCGTATCTGTATCGACAACACACACATACATACATGCATGCATACAATCACATATACATATAAACACTATTCTATGGCTGTATTGCTATCGCTCACCTTGCCAGCACATTGTTGTCATCTTAGTGTTCTGTGTCCTGTGTCCTGTGTGCTGTATGTTGTGCGCTGCGCCTATTTGGCATTTTGATGATATTATTTACATTTCGCATTTCGTATGCAAAACAGCAACGACCGCCCAGATTAAATTGACTTTCAAGTATTCAATTTTCTTACAGATTCGCTCACAACAAACACTTGAACCGGCGCTCAATGATGCTCTTCACCGAAGATATTTACTTAGCACACAAACACACATACACATATATAATACAACCGTATAGTATCGACTTGTGTATAGGTAAATATGCATGTATTGGTAAGTTTACTTGCATTGAACTCCTTGCAATTCTCAATGTCATTGTTACGATTTTACAGTCTTCATTATTTGGTCAACACACACACACACATTACACAACATGTATATATGTGTACATACATTTATATAAATGCCAGCATACATTTTGTTGCCTTTGCCGCAATTTTTCTCATTTAGCAATTTCTTTTGTCATATTGTCATTAATATTGTTGTTTTTGAATTTATAATTATTTCTTATTTCGGACAAAAGGTCTTTTTCCTCTCCTCTAATATTATATATGCAAAAGTCTTCGAAGAATTTAAATTTAACGAACTTTGTTGGCAAAATTTCGAAAATTTATTCAAGTCACACTGTTTGCTGGGAATTTTGTTTTATTTTCTTTGTGTGCGCTGTCATTGTACTAAAATAAATAAATAAATAGATAACGGTATAAACAAATTCGCATTACTTGTGGCATATTGTGTGGCCTAGAATAATGAAAACGATTTCTTTTAAAGAAAGAAAAATATGTGTTAGCATTTCGAAATTCGAGAGAATATAAACACAACAGGCCCTTTAAAGTTTTAAATAAATTGCATTCAGGTTAATGGAATAATTGCTTTTGCATATATATATTGCTCATTTTGTCACACACAGGTCATAAAGTGTTCATATTTCCAAATTCAGAGGCAATTTTGGGTAATAATTTCTTTAATATTTAACTGCAATCAAAAATTTATAAAAATTCAAAAATCTATTCTTTCATACCTCAGAATTCAAGGGCTTTTTAATAATCAGCATAACGGACTTTTATAATTCTCCATACGCCAACACAGCCATAACATTTTTTTCTATTTCCGCGAGAGAATTATGTATAACCCCATGAGCTACAAGTTCGTCTTGGTTATTTTTTGGTCCTCCAATCCACCATCCAATTATTGTTAATAATGACAACAAATCGAAATTATCGAACACCAATAAAGATCCTATAATTATAACAGTACAATTAACGAACTACACAATCATTTAAATAATTGTTTTAAATCTTTTAATTTTTCTCGGGATTAGTGACAAGCTCATGGAATATTTGGGGGCATGTTGTTCTATTGTTTCTGATATTCCGCTTAGTTGGTGGTTCGAAATTCCTTTATAATATCTCTCAATAGATTTTCCTATGTGATGGTGTCGCTAGTTTTCATATTACATGAAATGGTTTCTCTCATCTGCTGTTTCAATTATATGTAAATAGCTCCAAAACTCACCCAGATGGCGTTTTTTGAAAAGAAAAAACGGTAAATGCAGACATCTCATAAACCGATGAGATTCACGTTTCCAAAAATTCACTACACCGCTATGTTGATGATTATGAATCGAATCTAGAGAATTTAAAAGAAATAGTAACATATCTGAAAATATTCTTTTTAATGATTTTTGATGACTAGCTGAAATAAGTGTCCTATTTGCATAATGATAACACCTTAATCTTAATGCGAATATTCTACTATAAATACGATAATTTCTAAGATATGCAGTAAGAAAAGCTAGTTTTAAACGCGGTGTGTCAAGCATGCTTTAATAATCCCAACTATTTCCATTAACACTGGATTTATTTTATGCTTGTACAATATATCTGTTCTCTATATGGCCATCTCTATAAGGCTTCTGTAACTATGAGAGCATGCATTTGCCTATTAAAATTCAATTTCTACCACGAACGCTACTCCACAATATGGGATCCAATTGCCACTGTGCCTCGCGTAACAAAGTCTTAAAATTCTCTTACTTGCCATCAAAAGATTATTTCCCAATCAAAATTCCTCACAAGTCGCATCGAGCGTGTGCAAAGTCAATAACATTAACTTAGACAAACTAACCAAAGGCGAGATATGAGTGCGGTAAATATTGATGCAAAAATTTAAAAACTATTTCCAAAGTAAACATACGAAAAGATACGAAAATGATTTTTTAAAAATGTGTGCACAAATCAAATAAATTCCAACAGGCAAAGTAAACAAGAAATTGTGGACAAAGTGAGGATGGGGAACAAAAAACTTTATTTTCCCTTAGAATTTTGACACTTGTGCAATAATACATAGGTCCAAGCACAAAAATATCGCATTCGTTGCATAAGTGATGGCTTCCAGAGTAAAGTGTGCCGCTCATGAGGAAAATCTTTGCCATTGTCAATCTAGCCATTGACATTAAAATATCATATTGGTACAAATAACTCTAATATTTTCGTATGAAACTCCTTTTTGGCAACGCCAAATATAAAATAAAGCGCAAGTCTTATACAAATATGCTGGAACTATTTTCTGCAATTCATATCTCTTAGCTTTGCGCATTTGTCTAAAGCAGCTTGGGATTCAACTACCAATATATTCATGTGGTAATTTGTGTGGGCTGGCGAGTATATTGGTCGAGTTCGTATAATTGAATTTGCAATTGCATTTAAAATAACCAAAAATGCAGCCACAATGCAGCAGTTGGCTCTCATGCTCAGCTTGTGTGCACACACTCTTTCTATTGAAATGCATAGCGGTGGATATAAATTCTGTTTGTTTAATACTTAAGCCTTGCAGCGTTTATGGTGTATGAGTAGCGGGCAAATTACATGACCACTGCGTATGAGTAATATTGAGTAAATTGCTTGTTACTTATACACAGCGTGGTCCGCATGGAGGATAACGCGGTTGGTGCATGAATGTATTGTTTGTGCGTTGCTTAGACTCAATGAAATCATATTTTTTAAAACTTCAACTGAAACCCACGAACTCTTCGAATGTGATGCTCCACTTTGGAAAAGATCATAAGGGATCTAGGCATTTTTAAATTTTTCGCTTATTCAAACCGTCTATCGTGCTATCCAATATATTCTTCTTGCATCAATAAGCAAGAGGAGTCGTCAGAAAGGCCTTTTATCAAGTTTTCTGCTACTCCAAAAACAAATTTCAGCTCGAAAAAAGTCAATGTTGAGGAGGAGATAACAATTTTAACCAATCTATAAAACGAAAAATTTAGGTATTTATGTGTACATATGCAGTAGTGGGCCACTAATGGTCCAACCATCATAACTGTTTATAGAATAAAGTAGATTGTTAATAAATAAATAGTGAACTGCAAATGCAACTCTTAATAAGGTAATTTTTTTAATGCAGTATAACAAATGAGGATATTTGTGCCCCATAGCGTAAGAGTAACATATTTCAATATTCATTTGAAGAATGTAATGATTTGTTAAGGAAATGTATTAACAAATTTAGATAAAAATATGTCTGAACAAGGACACTCTTGTTACCTTAAACAATTTCAGCTACAGGGTATAGAGTTGCCAACACGTTTTAGGAAGTTCGAAGAAACTTTTATTAATGAGTCTCATGTGGTCCTTATTATACTGACATATATGGAGCTATCGATGTCCAGCGGAATTTTTTAAAATAATATTTTTTATTTATGAAAATTATCTTGGCCTTTTATCTTTTGAAATATTTGTTTATCTTTTTGATTTCCTACTTCGTTTACTTCCTATAAACGCCACACCAATACTTATGCTCTCCTGTCACTTTTCTCGCCATTACAAATTCATTTCTTTACCTCTTTCCCGCTCACTTTGTTTATAATTTCTTTCATTTTTGGCATCATTTTCATTCCGAATCATATTCATTTTATAATAGTTATCACTGTGCATGTGAGTGAGTGCGTACTCATTGAGCGTATTCCCAAATTAAACATTGGCTTCATGCTTCACTGCCATTTGCTTCACTACCAACAGCAACAACAACAAACATAACAAAAACACTAAAATTGCCATTCATTCATTTAACAATCGGACCAAATCCACCTTCTGTACTGCACACATAGATACTGTATATATATATATATATAGTATATATATAGTATACAGTATACAGTATACAGTATATATATACGTATATATGTATATATACATACGTATATATACATATGTATATATATATATATATACATACATATATATATATATATACATATACATACATATACATACATATACATATGTTTATATATATATATATCAAAAATTTATTCATATCAACGCAAGGCTGCTTTCACTACTTGCATCGCTATTTTTTACCGCAGACGCCGCTTCCATTGCTGCCGCTGTCGGTATCGCCAACGGTAGTTGTTGCTGCGGCTGCTGTTGACACACCGTTGGGAGGCACTCGGGCGTGTCGCATCGATTAATCACATTTATGGCTGTGCACAATTTCATCTATCACCGTATGTGGTTATCATCACATGCATTCGGATTTAAATGTATGCATGTCTGTGCGAATTCGTGATGGTGTAAGTAAGTCCTAGGCAGAATAGAGGCTCTTATATTCCAATGCATATGTAATTTTGAAAAAAAAAAATAATAGAATTTTACATAATTAATTTATCGCTTTTCACGATATATTTTAGTGCACCCATAAAGATATTCTCATTTTTCCCGATCATTTACGAAGAGATTCATTTTATTATTATATTATTTCTGTGTTCTTGATCTTGATGGTTGATTTTATTTTTAGACCATTTCTTTATTATTATTTTATTTAAATCTTTAAACAGGACTAACGCCTTTCGATAACTTGCAATCGGTAATTTTAAGCAATAATTGTATCGATAGCTAACGATTTTAAATATTTTTCTATCACAGAGGTTTGGAAGTGCTCATTTTTAACTTTTTTTTCATTCAGTGATAGCTAAATTACAGTCTTTAAATCTTCTATTTCTTATTTAGCAGAATATATAGTACGAAAGATTTTTCTATATCCCAATTATTTTAAATTAATAATTTTTGCAGATACCTTATTTTTAAACATATTTCAATACTCTAAGTAGTGTTTAAAAATTTAATTATTTTCTTCTCATTCAATAGTTGTGATCGGTCATTTTTTGAATTTCCTCAGATGGTAAGTATATTTACTTTTATATTATATCATATATATATACATATATATATATATCTTTTACTCATGTTTAAATACACAATTTATATCACTTCAAAGTCTTTTTCGTTAACTCGATATTTTATGTCGATTACGATCGATTTTTATTCCTAATATTTTAACGAAAATGTATTGCTCTGAACTTTTTCTAAAGTGATTGATCCAAATACATTTCTTTTTTTCTTTTTTGGAAGTTAACTAGATCTGACCTAATGTATAAAATGACTACTGCAGCATTATTTCGTTCCAGTACTTTATTATCCCGGCAGGGTTATGAATATCTCCTACGCCTGCCTCTAGAAGCCATGTCCAGCGAGTGTCATACATCACCACCACATCCTCACCATTTTACCACATGCGTTTCACAGTCACTATTTATTCACGACTCTTTTATGCTCGTATTTTTGTTAACTTTTTTTTTTGTTCACCCATTTTTTTCTCTCATAAAAATTTTCGCTTTTGGCGATTTTTCATTGTTTTCATACTTTTATACGCATAATTGGCAATTGCGCAATTTATTGGCTACCACAGTGGTATCGCTGGTGAATATGCTTAAAGCATTGTTTGATGGTGCAACAAACAAGCAGATTACTTGAAGCATATTACTCCGCTTCGTACTCTCTCCGCACTGTTGGAATGCAAATGAAAAGAGATAATAGTTATATTGAAAATACTATAAATTATGCAGTGAAATGGTTAATTCTACTGCATTTACACTACTGAAATATGAGTTCGTGAAATGGTGGCAAAACATATTAGGAGATAATATGTGCCAAATTGACTGTAAATCGTTTTAAAATTTTAACTTAGCGTATTTTCAAGATTTGTTACCGTTATAAAATTTTTCCGCAAATTTTTAAATTTTTTTCAAAAAATAATCTCTGTAAAGATACCCAAATATAAATGTAATGCAAATGAAACGTTGCCTACATTTATGCGAATTATTTTCATATGTTAGCAAAGTCGCGCACCTGACAACTGATATTCTGATTGTCGAGCCTTTGACATTAACAGAAAAAATATCTCATAACAATATTTACACATTTCGAAAGAATGTTAAATAGATATATTCACCTTATTATTTATTTATTATTTTTATTGTAAATGAGCGAATCAATTGAAAATAGGCGTGATTATGAACAGGTATCTACTTCCATTTTGAAACTTCTCCTAATGCTTGAGTTATACGTTGAGAAGCAAATGTTTCAGAGGAATCCGGTAAGCTGGGGTTATTGATTATGAAATACAATATTTTACACTTTACATCCTTAACACAATGTAGTACTCATTTCCATGGTGCAGTCCTCCTTAAATTTCATCAGCATAACTTTTTCGAAAGCTACACCCTTTGCTACACAATTTTCAAAAGCCCTCATAATGATTTGGCCGAATTTGATAGTGTTAGCAGCAACAATATATTAGGAAAACTCGTTTCATTCTTCCCGCCTAATTTTAGGCAACATTTATATAAATAATACCATAAAAACAATGCCTATATATTGCCCATATATTGCCCATATTTGGTGCTGATAAAAATGTGTATAAAAAACAGTTAAATGGTCGCTAAAAATCCAATTTAATTTTACAAAATTTGCAAGACTTTTCAAAAACTGCATCTACCAAAGAAGAAACTCATTTCATTAGCTTCAAAATAGAATAATAATTAACGCCAATAAAGCATACACTTTCAAAATCTCACAACCATCGATGGTCATTGAGTTTTTTCTATGAATACATATGTGTGTGGCGACTGCAATCATGATTTTGCTTGACATATCCGTACCATACCTTAGTGAAATATTGCATATATGAATTTTATTATTATTTGAATACCCAGCATTGTTTACCCATGTTCACTACTATGCCGCAAAAAATTTGCATTTCCTCCTTTAAAACCTTTGTATACTTAATAGTAACACATGAAAATCGACACTTGATTATCTGCGACAATGGCGAGCGATTAGCATATAAATTGCATGTGAAACGCCAAGCGCAATCAATTGCATGCAGATCGAGAGAACAACGGCGGCAAGAGACATTGTGGCTAACAAGGATGCCTGCTAAATGCAGGTGGGTATATATATATATGTATGTGTGTGCAACTTTGGTGTGCCATCAAAAGGCTTTGATGAGCCAAGAGCTTACCGCTTTGCAGACAGGCAACGCCCACTGAGTAAGCTAATATTCACCGCTTCTAAGCTACATATGCACAGCACATAATATGTGTTTATGCTTAAATTCGTTTGCCATTTTATAATCACTGTGTTTGAGCGTCCTGACTGACAACAAACTCAAAGGAAGTCCTTTAGGCAAATAGTAATGAAGGCTCGAAACACAATTTGGTGGAAGTAGTGTATATATTTATACCGAGAATTATTTACATTTATATACCCGTATATGTATATACCTCTCTGCTTTTAATAACATATCAGTTCCCAAAAATAAATCTGTCGCTCAAGCGCTGCTACTGCTATGTAAAAGTTTATACCTCAACTAGGCGCATGCATTGCATACTACTAGGCGCTCAAGCTTACCAAAAAATTACATAGCATATGTGTATGCTTACGAACGAGCTTGCGAAGCCGTGAAGCAGTAAATTAGATTTCACTGGCATGAAGTCAAAAGCATGGAGATGCGCATGCAACGCACCTGCACACACACACACGCAAACACACGCGCGTATATACATGTAAGCATGTTTACACGTGTGCACTTTTGCATTAGTGCATGCCTTAGGTGCATGCATTATGTTGCACAAATGCCGAGAGTGGAATTTTCTATGCTTCTTGTGTTTTAAGACAACCAAAGCCACTCCTAAGTTGACGCAATTTGCTGTCATCAAATCGCAGCCAGGAAGCTGAGAGGAAAAATCTGTTTCAAACATTTTTTTAGTTTTTTATTTTAGGTCTTGGAAAATTTTGTTTAAAGTTCTGTTATCTAGTGATTTAAAGCAAATAACTTTTAATTGAAAAGGGAAATTCTTCAGGTATGGTAAAAATTCTATCTATTGCAACCAAAGTTGTGTAATAATTTATATATATTTGAAAAAAACTGTTAGGGGGTTACCATCTGTTTCAAAAATTTAATTCAATAAACATGATGAAACAAATCGTTCAACACATTAAATATAACTAGTTAAAAATATTTAATCAATTAAAAGTTGTGTTCAATTAAATTGAAATAAACAGATCAAGAAATTTTTCTGCATATCAGATATTTTTAAGAAGGGCTCACATATCTTAAGCTAATAAAAAAAACTATACGTGACGAAACCCCTCAATGAAGGTATTAACTGTCATGGATTTAGGAGAATGCCTTAATGGAACAAATCTGACCATAAAACAGTCTCCACAAATCAGATACTCGTACACCTTCTTCAAAAATTCAATCCTCAAAGTCACTTGAGGGCTGAATGAAATACCAAACACATGCAACTTAATGTTTAGAAATGTTTAGAATTCATATCTCCAGTGATTGGATTTCATGTCATTCACGGTCGTAATCTTGGTTTGAGTATTTGCTACAGTTTAGCAAAGAATTATTCCCACCTGAATATAAAGAAAGAAACCGCAAAAAACCACATCGTACTGTCCGTGAAGAACTTCTATGAGTATGTCAAGGCGGAAATCCAGTAAATTTATGGTATTGGGGTTTGAAAAAATCGTTTCATTCTAGAGAACCAAACCCTGCCACAAATTCTTATGCTTCAAGTTATTCGGCATTCAAAAGAAAAGTCGAAATTTTGTAGAACTTTTACTGTGGTTGAGGAGTACTTGAACTAACACTTGGCATAAATTATTAATTATCAGCAAAGCGAAATTTAATAAATTCCCTTACTCATCTGAACCACAATCATTTACCTTCACTCGCTTCGGTATTGAACTATGAATGTCTTCTAATTGCTAATTATCTGTCAATTGGGATAATGATAACAGCAATGGAAAATATATAGACAAAAACGACTGGACTAGGAAGAAAGAAAAAGTAATCACAATTATAATTAACAGAAATTTATGAAGCAAAAGCAAAATATTCGAACTGAATAGACAATAAAGTTGCAATGTGAGTGGCGAACGAAGCAGATGGAGAAAAGAAGTTGGCTAAAACTTATTAAAGGAAATGGAGGAGCACAGAGCGCAACTTATGTATGCGTGTGTTTGTAGTAATGCTGCAGATAGAAATAAATGATTACAATGGCTGGAGAGAGTTAATTGAAAATGTACGCGTCCAAAGGCAACTCACGTACTTTGCTGGACTGAGGAGCCGCCCACAGTGCATACCTACGCGTATACGTAATTTAAATCTTCAAACGTGCGTTTCCGCCAATAGTCAGCAGGAAAGCAGCGAAATCAGCGAAATTATAAGTATATAGTATTGCCCCAAACTCACCTCCATACAACGTGTGGCTCTCGGTAATAAATGTATTTATTTTTGTTCCAGTCTTATTTCCAACGAAGAGTTAGAGAAGGAGTTCACATAGCAAGGACGCGATCGGCTATTAGGTAGAAAGTTGGTATTTGTTGTAGGACTATGATTTCGTATGTAGGTACGTAGATGACATTAACCTAATGGTGCAAATAAGGAACAGCTGCTCTTTTCCTATGGTTTCTTTTAAATTTGGAGACCCTTTTAAGATTTACATTACAATTAATCCGTGAATTGATTTGAAAATAGTAAATGTGGAAGCGGTTCAAGAGATGGAGGACACAGAGAGCTTGCTCATCAGAAAAAAACAATTTATAACTGTTTCGTCTTACCTGAAAAACCCGTTAAAATAAATAAAATTCATGTTTTCGTAACAGAGCGCACCCTAGCGGCCATTTTTAGTAAAAATGATATATATGTATATAAATAAAGAAATATATAAGAATCCAGCATAAATATATATCAATTTAAATTTTTAATTAATATGACTACATAGGTGTGCTCCTGCTAAAATATACCTATTCATATCTTCCTTAATTGCTATGCAGTTAAATAAGACCTTCCTCCACCCCTCTCTCAACGCAACAATTATGACTTGATTGTAACCCTGTATGACACCATTTTATTAGACAGTTATGTGTCCACTCGCAATAGCTGTTAACCTTAAGTTCACTTCTCCTCGATACCAAAGTTTTCATAGCTGATTTGTTACATGCTAGTACATAGTTATTATTTGTTGTTGTTATATATATCTTCTTCCAAGCACAAATTATTATTAATTACACCGGTTAGCTTAATGGTTGCACTTTGCTTTTGTTGCTGCTTATTATGCTTTTACTCACAGTCTGAGGGTGTTTTGTTTCCCCCGTTCTAATTGTTGTTATATTTATTCTCTAATATTGATGTCTTATGGGTTCTACAGAGATATAAATAGTTGGCTTAAGCTGAAATATATATACATTCTGATTTCTATGTTAGACCCAATATTATTTACGAAGTCTTTCTGTGGCGCAAAGGGCAGGAACAGGTTACGATTTCGCTAAACAGCTCGAACATGTACAGTGAGGGACATTGACATTATTATTTGTTCGTAGATGATTCAAAGCTCAAAAAGATGGTCGGTTAGAGAGTGTCCAGTTTGGGTTCATGGCTACCATTGGGAAAGTCAGAAAGATTGGTGCGAATTGTAGATAATTGTTCCCTCCGGAATCAGGGCAGCGACTGTGGCCTAGAGCTCACCGATTATATGTTCGAAAATATTTAAAGATTGGAGTACGTAGTTGGTCCCACGTTCCCTTGTAGTCTACACTTGCACAAGTGAGGCTCAAAACTCTCAGCTAGTGTTAGGAAAAACAATTTTATTTTCTCCCACTGGGCCCATATATTTATGTAAAAATCTATAAACACATTTACTTTTATATTTCAGTTTCACTATCAATCTTTCATGCGTATCTGAATATTTTATACATATGTATTTGTGTATGTATGTGTATGTATGTACAGTATTATGTGTTATATGTTGTGTATTTATATATATATATATGAGGGTATGCGATTGTCGTTAGCTATGCTTAATTACAGCACTTATAGTGTGATTAAATATATTCTGATTAATACCTACTGGCCCACATAATTACCGTTAAACGATTTGCAATCTTCTCTGATTTATTGAATTTATTTCTCCTTAAGCTTATATATACATACATAATGATTATGAGCGACAATAAAAATTGGATATCTAAATTAAAAGTATTAAATATTAGGTTTATTTCTAATTGACAGTAATATTTCAATGAAATGATTTTTGATTTAATTTTTACCTTAAAATGTTCTCAATTAATTTCACATTCTACAGCATTATCAAATCTTTAATTTCCGAATGAAAGGGTATCTGGAGCAAAATTCTCAATAAGACGCTTTCTTTAAAAATAAATCTTGGCGTTCTTATATCTGGGATGTCACGGTTCGGAGAAGACAAACCTCGAACAGAGAGATCCGAATAATAATTTTTGTTTATATGTGCCATAAACCCGTAGAATACACCAAAACCCGTAATACATTGTATTTCTGGTGTCACTGTATCAACTACAATATTTGACCGGCCTAGCCGATGCTGATAAAATACGTAAAATATCGCCTTCCAGTCTAGTCGTTGATTTTTTGAGCGAAGTATATGTTAAAATTCCAACGTAAAAACTACTGCGTTTGCTCACGGCTTATGCTGAAGGAATATAGCCTCAGAATTTTTAGTTTCTTCTTTAATTCCTTCAAAGTTAGAAGGAATGAAAACTTTAAAGGAAACGTTAAGCCGACCGAAAGAATATCTCCTGAGTCGGCGAGCCGGATTTAGAAAGCTCCCTCAAGGTCGTTATTAGTTTATTTCGTATTATACTTTTTTAATTTCTCTAAAATATTTGGCAAAAGAAATATTTATGAGCAAGTAAGTGGAATTATCGGAAAACTATTCACAGAGAAAAAGATAACGAAAGGAGATAGAGGATAATCAGAATAATACGTCGAAATATAATTTTAATGGCGTCGACGAGTCAGCTGTTGTATAAAATAGTAAGAACCTCGTATATGTACAAAGATATAGGGTAAAAATAAAGATTTAAATTATATATCTGAAGCCCGGAGATACAACAAAGAACTCGAGGTATATCAATATTCCGAAACATAAAGCTGTAGACGAGTATAACTGACATATGGGCGGTATAGACTTTACCGACAGCATTGGGGAATAAATCTTCGCAGTTGCGCCTGTTCCATTGGTATTTCGATCCACCTACAGCTAGCTTATATACGCTAAGATTTTCTCCAAGAAATTGCCGAAACTCCAAAAAGGTTGAAGAAAAGATCAGATTTAAGGGACATCAATGTGAAGATGAGCGCCTATCGAAGGAACGTAAGATTTTTGTGTAACATGTGTTTCTCGAAGCAGTCCGCGAAGAACAAGTCTGTCAAGAGTAGACTTACATAGAACGCTGGTTCCCCATACAGTGTATGGAAGTGTGAGTTAGCTTTAGCTTCCTTTTAGCAACAATCTTTTCTGACATTCGATAACAACTCACAACCTTAGCTTGTTATTTTCCATGTGTGTTAAATATTATCTCTTTGCTTTAGCTTTTCTTCTTACTTGAATACTCACTCCTCTGTAAGAGCATTGCCACTTCCAACAATCTCATTAGTTGAAGAATATACAATAACAATTTACTGTTAAATAAAATATATCTCATATTTGACTTTCCTCTTCACCTTTTCATTATAAACTCTCAATTATCTGGATTGTGTTGCCATCTAACACCTATCCGTTCAGAGACATATGGCTGAGAACACAAGCTTTTATGTATGAAAGCTTCATTGCAGTGTGTCATAGACAACTAGCTCCTTGGGACTAGTGCTGGTTCTCGCTTTATTACAATATGCTTCAAACAACTTGGTTCTGAATAAGATTTTTTTAATTTGATTTAGTTTAATTATTTTAATTTAATTTTAATTAGTTTAATTATTCCCAAGATTGTATATTGTAACTGTATAAGATTTCATAGTCTAAAAAAGTTATACGGTAAGGAACACTTTAAACTGGAGAGAAGAAGTAGAGTACAGCTTAAGTTTAGATACACGGATACACAGTTACAAAGCTAATTATTAAGGAGGCTTTGGATTTAAAATATTTTTTAAAAGGGTTACCGCCTGTTCAATTAATTTCGTTTAATTAAATCGAACAAATAATAGTAAAATAGGCAAAAAAACATCTAGGAAAAATGTATATTGAAGATATTTTTGAGAAGGTTGCCATTTGCTTGAAATATTAGTTTAAAGAATGTTATGCGATTAGTTCATATGCATGCTGAAATAAGATAACTGAAAATATTTAATAATTTTTTTTTTTTTTTTTTTTTTTTATCACATCACCTAATCTTTATGTCAACTGTTCCACTTTGTACCCACATCGTACTAGTTCGGAATTGATACCCAAATGCACACCCTTTCCTTCGTGTGTTCATTCGGTTACCGTAAATGTCTGCAATAGTTGATATTAACAGTTAGCTATGGATGTAGAAAATAATAATGTAAGCTCTTTGCTATTTGAATCACGTTCGCCTAGCGCATAGCAGTTATGGACATGTACAGTTAGGTATGTAAACGTATGTGCTTAGATGAGGATATATAAATTGATAAACACATACACACAATAAAAGTAAAGCAAAAGCCTTTCAAGCTACGATATTTTTCATTTACATATGGAATTACATGTATGAGTACATATCTACACTGTTGTGAAAAGTTTGAACATACGTTCAGCTTGCTGTGTAAGCATTAAGGTATGAGAAAGGGCGAAGTTCAAGCGAAAGCAGATATTACAATCAAATGACAGTTATCTTTCCAATTTTATTTTACTTAATATACGCTCATATAAGAGAAAGAGACGTCTAAATAATATACTAACCATCACACCACTTTTCCCTATAATTTACACCAAAAGAAATTGGATTTCAACATTATAAGGGTAAATAACACACCAGCAATATTAATCCACCACATTATATACCAGAGAGGAATAGGTGCATTCCTTTCAACCATTGCTGTTATACATTAGTTGAATGTATGTATGGCTATGAATATGAAAATACATAATCAAATAAAAAAATTTCAACAATATGGGATTTGAGTAGAGTAAAATCATAAAGTTGAACGAGAACAAAAAGCCGATAATAAACTCTCCACTCTGCCTACTTAACACAAACAAACATGATTATACTAAATGGCTGCCACATACATACATTTAACTGAGACTTAAAACAAAGAAAAAGTATATAGTGCTTATTTTAGTCTTCTTGAATAATAATATCTGAAGCAACATTATAGCCTTACCATCAAGTGTTACAATAAAATTTTAACAAATCATTTCTTCGAATATCCGTACAAATATTTTACAATTTCTTCCAATTTTTTCACTAAAAAATTTCTTCAAATATTTTGCTATCTCGTGATGTCTTCTCTCTTTTGATTCATTGGGTTACACACAGCGCTTCAAAAAGCGCCAACGTGCGTTTGCTTAAATTGCTTTACACCTATTTAAGTGTCATATAAATGCATAACACAGTTGTTTTATACTCATGAAGAACTACACGTCGCTAGAGCTAGACAAACTGCTTTACAATTTCGACGGAGGTGTAGAAATTTTTGGAATATGATATTCATCAGCTGCTTATATACCTCAGCTGTGGATTGAATTATCCGACTTATTGAGGCAATGTAGAGTATGTGGTAGATTAAAACGTAATCTTTATGAATTTGTCCTGTGCCACCTTGATTTAGAGTTTATAAGTTTTGCAAAACTTTATCCATAACTGTTGGTTTTGTAAGTAACAACAATAACAGCAGTGTAAACAGTTAAGATTAGTGAAGTGATCAATTAATATTCTGAATTGAACTACGCGGGCGGGTCAATAAGTACGTGACTTTTAGTACTAGTGTTTAGTAGTGTAGGAGTAGTGTTGTTTTTTCAGTAAAGAGGTCAGAAATTCAAAAAGTCGGGGACCCGCCCTCGTAGGTATAAGAGAAAAAGATTAGAAGAACAATGTGAGTTTCGTTTTCAAGTTCAATATGAAGAAATTGTTTTCAATGGGAACTCTTCGCAGAATTCCTTCTAAGCATAAACAACTAAGAACTATATGCAGTATGAGTTCTTCAAATTCGCGGCATTGTGAAGAAGATTCGAAGAAAGAGCATTCATTAGTCATTTACTCAAAACAAGATGAAAATCATTAAAGCTATTGAAATGAAGTCTAATATATTACAACTCGCTTCATAGATGGATCTTAGATTCCTTCATAACTTAAGCCATAACATATAGCCAGCAAAACTGATATTATCGCCATTTTTGTGAAATGGTTTTGCAGAAAGGTAAGCACTTGATCCACTTTTTTCAACTACGAGTATTTGAATGCTTTTGCACAACAACTGGCGTTTCGGTATAACCTAACCTCACTTAAATCGGTTAACTGCTGCAATTTATGAGTGCCACGAGAGTGTTGCATGAATCAGCAAACACCTCATCTTGACACCAGAATATCCAAACGCGATTTGCATCTATGTGACCTAATGCAAAGCGCTCCTGACAAACACAGGCCCTTCTTAAACTCCTCAGCGGTTACCTTCCGATAGCAGAGATGCGCTAAAAACAACAAATGTATGCCATAAATTGTAATGCAAACGATATGCTTACTTTATTCCTTTTGTTGGTGCAAATCTCTAGCAACCACAACAACAACACACGCGTCGACAATTAGTTATTACAATAACAACTGAAACGGTAACAATGCAATTAAAAGGCATTGAATATAAATACCACAATCACCCGTTAGCATTCTGAGTGGCATGCAACCAACCAACCAACCGCTTGCATTCATTTGCCACATGAAAAATGCAAAAGGAAAATCGTTTACAGAAGCGTGTTGCTTGCATGCACAGTCACAGCGGAGCAGCGCACGCCCACTAGACCTGAGCAGAAGCAGCAAGGCATTGCAGCAACAAGGTTTTGTGGCAGGAAGGCGCGCGCACGGTGCCTCGGGGCGGGCTGGTGTTGAAGGCGCTGGATGATGGTGTGGAAACTTGTGGCAATGGCAAAGTTGCACAATGAATTTGAATGAGTAAGCGTCGATAGATGAGCACGTGCGCACATGTACGTGTGTGTGTGTGCGTGTGTGACTGTGTAATTGGAAGTGTGAGTGGCTCGTAATGAACACCGCACGCCCTGTAAATATTTGCGCTCTGCACACTCATATCAAATATGCAAATTCAATGTAGCCATCATCGCGCACACCCACACACCCACACACACACACAAACGGGCGCGTAGTGACAAGCAACATTGACACAAAGCGCCAGCAGCCTTTATAGCACACACACCCACACACGCGCACGTATCATTCATTCGCTGTTGTTGGCTTTGCTGTTCGCATGCTAGCTGTTGTTATTGTAGTTGTTGTAGTCACATTGACGCCGTTGAATTGCAAATGTGCCAATTGTAAACTGTGGCAACTTCACATCTTTGCGCGTCCAAAATAGTGCCATTCTACAATGTTTTCACTGAAATTGCTAACCATCAAAGCTAACGGGTTTTGTGCGCGCTTATGTTTGTGCGAGCAAAGGCATCGCCCATGCCTGCATAGTTTTGGAACCAGCTCAAGATGCGCGTGAAAATTCTATTACACCAGTTTGTAGTGTTACTGGCGATGTTTTTGGGAGGGATGAGCTTGTGGTATTCAAAGATATTATTAGCATAATAAATTTTTTTGGGATTTACACAAACGTGTTGATTGTTGAAAATGTTTTTGATATATGAAAATTGTTATGTTAAGTTTCTGTTGGCGGGAAATCCATGAAATACACGTCTTTAAAAAAATTAGACACTGTTGATAGCATTTTGGAATTTCCCGATCTAGTGTAGCCATCGATTATTCAAGCCCTAAAGTCTCAAAGTTTTGACAAGAACACTTTTACTAAACCCGAGCGTCAAATGTAGCTTAGATGGAAGTTGCTCCGGTGATCTCGAGATCATTCTTATTCGGTATAATTAAATTTCGACAAAGCTAACCTCTAAACAAATTCTTTTTAAAGGGTCGATCCAATAGACATTTTTTTTTGCTTTATGTTCATCTTAAGAACAGATCCATAGAGAAAAGATGCTTTGAGGACCTGCATCTCATTTTGGAACTTGACAGCTCCATAAGAATTTATATAGTAATCCGTATTTGAAGCCGAAACCAGTGGATGTTAGTCCTTATGCTAGACTTTTACCTACCTCATCTCATCTTGGTATTGTTGCCCTCTTTACTAACAGCTGCTACCATATTAAACTCTCCAAGAGATGGAGTGTGATTTAACCTTTCCTATGTTGTTAACGTCGTCACAAAATTCGTGCATCTCTTCTTCCATCCTCTGAAAGGGTTGCCCTTCTTCCAAGTTTAAAAATATATCTCGTAGAATCCTGCTTTAAAATACGTCGATAATAATATCATCAAATATTTTTTTACTTATATATTCACATTAATATTACAATTTATGTTTAGAAAAGTTTGCTTTAATTCCACCTTTCATAAAATTCGAAATTTAATTTTAATATAGCCCTTATACATTTATTTCAAACTATTTATGTGTTTGCGTATGACTTTTATCATTGTCTCGGCCTGTGGATTTGATGAGTCGCGCAGTAAACCGATTACATCCGATACGCCATTTGGTGGGCACCCCTTGTCGGCTTTCGAAGCCAAAGCATAAAGTACACCCGCGCATGCTCCACGTTTTCCTTCCCAATTTTCGGGACTTGGGTCGAGTCTGTTGATGAGAACAATTCAAAAATATTATAAGTACGAATTTGACCAATATTTTTAGTTGAACTTACTTTTCCAGCATATCGAAAGCTTTTGCAGCCACCCAAAATTCCTCACATTTGTAACACTCATTTGCAATTAACTGTAGTAGTAAGAACGCTTCGGAGTTCGTGTCGCGTGTGATGAAAACATTCCAAGCCTGAAACGAAAAAATCAAAACAAGCTCTCAAAGGTCTTTAGCTAGAGAAATCCGCAAAGAACGTATGGATTTAATGTAAGACTTACCGAAAAAATATAAAAATGTTACAATATTTTTTTTTGTCACGAAGCCTTTTAATTACAAAAAAAATTATTCGAGAACTCAAATCTTATACCTGATATCGGATGTTTCTTTATTAAATCCTCCAAAGACTAACCAAATATAATTATCACACTTACCAACTCGGGGCGTCTGGCGTGTATATGACATTTCGCTACGATCATACAGTAAGTGTGTTGATTCTTTATTTCCATGTCCGTTATTTGCATGAGCAGCTCTTCCGCCTCCTTGTAGTAACCGGTAGCACATTTCGCCTGAGCATAATTGTAGTTGAAGGTGTCGTCGTTTACGAAGTAACTTCTTATGGAGTTCATATAAACCAAGACCTCTTCGAATTGCGAGTAGAGAAAGAAAGCCGAAGCCATGCTCTGCCGACCGGGAATGGTGTCGCATTCTGTAGCTGAGCTACCAACCAAATGTAAATTCTGCTGAGCGGTTTTTATATGCTCTTTCTATAAGAAAGGTTTATTCTAATGATTTTGTGCTATATTAACCAAAAGTAACTCACCGAGCCGATCTGTTGCCCGAGTGCCGCGTGCACCACCCCCTTTAAAATATACTCGTGCGGCACAGTCGGTTGAAGTTCCTTGATCAACGCGTGCGCTTCCTGCACATTGCCGTTCTTCAAATGATAAATAGCCAAGTTTAGACGCGCCTCTGGTACGATATTCAAGAGGGCCGGAAATGTTTGCATCGCACCCTCACCATTACGGAACACAACCAAATTGTGTCGTATCAAATCGGCGCCGAACGTGCCATTGTCTGCGATGTTTTGTATCTCCTGCTCGGCTATGCGCCCATTAAATAGACGAAAGCGATTGCAGGCCTTCAGATTTGTGGCTATAGTACTATCTTTATGCTTCGCCAAGTAAACGTCCAACACCTCCTGTGACATGTCATAGTAATCCAGTTTGTAGAAACAAAGCGCCAGATAGACATTAATGGCCAAATAGTCCCTGCAAGAATTCAAGAATCCCATTAATTTCACTGAAATAATGTGGATGTAGATCGACATACTTGTTATCCAACAACAAACGCTTGTATATGTCGATCGCATCTTGATAGTGTGCGCGCAAGTAGTGCATGGAGGCGAGACTCAGCTGATCCTCGACGTCTTCTTGCAAAGAATCCTGTAACTGTGTCACCTGCGCGTCATTGCCAAACTTATGCGCCAAGTGAAAAAGCAGACGCAGCTTCAACGGGGTGTTCGGTGTCTGCTCCATCAGACGATGCGCTTCCTCATACATTCCGAGGTAAAACATACAAACAGCGACATTGTGTACTATGTCTTCTGTTGCGGGTTCATCATCGCGTATAATTTTGTATTGTTGCAATGCCTGCTGATAGTCGCCCAAGTGGAAACTACAGAATGCAATCCATTGCTCCTTAATCAAATGCTGCTCTTCATCTTCATCTTCGCTGGCGAACTTTCAGAACGAAAGAAAAGTTTAATTTCAAATATCAGTTTAGAGGACAATTCTGTTTTGAAATCTGTTTAGAAATCGTCACATAGGTCTCAGTTTGGAACCTCCAACAGCGAAATTTTAGTCCAAAAAACCAAAGGAAAGAAAGGAACAAACGAAAAAAGGAACAAAGGAAAAAGGACAAAAAGGAAAAAGCCATCTCGCTATATAAAGGCAAGATCAGAATATTTTCTTAAATCGTAAAGGTCCTGAAAAAGACGAAAAGTAGTTGTCCCTTATCGTTCCTTCAGAGAACAGAAACTTTCTTAATCCTATAAGATCAAGTTGTAAAAAGTAATAAAGAAGTTAAAGTTGTAGCAAATAGTAAGACTTGAAAACTATTGTAGAAGAAACGATTGTAAATATTTATAAACCAACCAGATCATTTTTTCCCCATTATATAAGGTCCATATAAATCTCGGTTGAACCTGGAACCGGTAAGAAATTATGGTTGAAAATAGACGTATTATCAATAGAGAAAGAGCAAAGCTCCAAAGGAAACTGTAGCACAGATAAACCTTACCTATCCAAACTCGAATCCAAAAATATATTTATGCTCTGGTATGCATGATTCCACCTAACTTTGTGCTCATTTAAAATAAGACCTTCCAACTCACCTATCGCTTCGGACCATCTCGATCTCTTTAGAACTTTCGAAAATATAGGTTTCATGGACCTAATCTCAGATAACCTCGACGAAATCACTTCTTACACCTCCGATGTATGTTATAACGGTTACAACAAACACTATAACACAGATTTTCTTGCTGAAGAAAACGAAATATAATTTTTTGTGTTCAAGGGGTAGATCTCGAAGTTATTGATTTGATTATTTCAATTTTCCAGGCATATAAATTTGTAATATGTACCTCAAGAAAAGCTCTTGCTCCAGTGTAATCCCGCTTGAGTATAAAATCCTCCACTGAATTGGGTAAGCGCTTGACGAGTGTGGCACTAACTGCCTGCCGTGAATTCGCCGAATCAGTTTTACCTCTGGATAAAATCTGTTGCAGAAGGAGTAAGATTTTTTAATTTATAGTTGAATAAATCATATGTTTTAACTAATTACCATATTATTTATTATTTATTTGTTATATTTGAACTAAAATAAACTACTTTTACGGATTTTTACGTATTTTTGCGGATTTTCACGAATGGCATAAAGCTAAATATATTGAATTTTATTGTCATTTCTAGTCTTGTTTTGGTTAACGGTTGCTAAGAGTAACCACTCAGCTTTTGGGGTGGTCAACACGCTTAAAAATTAGCTTCACCTATAGCTATTGTAAACTCACCCTTAACATTGCCAAGATATTAAGCAAGAATTATATTTTGTATTTCATATAAGATCAAAGAATTATATTTTATAATTATAACAAAAATTAATATTTTAATCTATTCATAATAGATAATAATTTTCATACAACTTGTCTACCCAAGAGGCCCATTTGACATTTGCAGCAGTGAAATCAAATGTCACTGAAAGGCGAGGAGATTAATCTTCAACTGCGGACAACAGTGAAAAGTCACCTATAAATCAACGCTACAATAATTTATCAGATATAAGTGGAAACGCATTCAAACATTCGAGCTTACCTGGGCACTCTGGCAGGTTCATGCGTTAAGGTTATGCTAACATATTTCCCTAAAGTGTGGTAAAGTGGAAAGAAATGTAAGTGGCAACTGAAAATTAGTTGCCGTATATAATTTGTTGCACAGTGTAGAATTGTACACTGTTTACTTATTATTTTTATATTTTTGGATGTTATTAGAGGGGTTGGATTTAAAATAATTATTTAAAAATTGAAAATTTTCCTACTGTTTGGTACGATTATGTTAAAATATTTGACTTGGTACAAATATTAAGAGAAAGCCAATGTAAAAGCGATTATTTCTCCTAACCACAGAAATAAAATACATTATATAACATTATATATCACACTCACCTCTGCTCTACACAAATTGAAACTCGGTTGTACCCAAACTCAATAACATAGGTCGGACTTATTTACATAGTATAATACGAACCAACCAGAAATTACCATTTTTTACTAGAATTCACCAAACAAGTATTCGCAACCAAGAAACTAGTAAAGGAGAAGAAATGTGTGAAAATAAATGAGACTCTCTGTTTTTCTCTCAGAAATTGCCAGTTTTAGTTGGGAGAATTTTTTGTGTTACATTCTGCTCTGAAAGCCGAACATTTTTATTTTTTCGAGAGTTTTACCAGTGTGAGAAATTGAGGATCGCAACTTTCATTCAGCTAAATTTCGGTAGGTAAGTATAACCTAATTGATGAATTCTGTGAAAGAATGCCCTCTTATTTGCTCATACGCACCGAAACTAAGCTATTTGACAACCATTAACCGCTTTTGGACAGCTCACTTCAATAACTAACTACACATTAAATGATTTTCAAGGACAGAAGAAATACTTGAAACAGTCAAAACTATTATTTCGACAAAGTGCTTGCGAAATTGGTTCAAAAGTCCTTATGGGGAATATTGGGAAAATCATAGAAATGGGTTTCTATCAGAAATGTTCATAGCTTCGATAGAATTCAAAGTAGCAACGTAACGATTTCATATCGAGATCTCAATTAGATCAAGAGACTCCCTCACCAAGCATTAATGTTAAAATTTTTTATTACAGGTTCCTTAACAATATTGTCTCCATCTTATAAAGTTCCAGTACTAAACAAAGTAGAGTAGGAAGAACCAAAATTTGGTACAGGTTAATCAGGATCACTTCCTTTAGGTTTACTGGGCTTATTATTGTAATATTTAATAAAAAGAAAAGAAGGGATCATGAAGGGAGATAAAACCCAAGCTTACATTTTAAACGAAGAAAAGGGATTAACTCCAAGGTTCCAAAGTTTAAACGGCTTAATTGACTTTCATTTTCTGAAGAAACATATTATTTGGAGAAAATTTTGTAGAACCCTCGACGAAATGGATACTTTATTGCCTCCTGAAAAAAGCTATTAGTTTCGTTATAAATCATCATTATTTAGACAATACCAAAGAAGTCTTACTAAATTGCTCCACAGTGTGCTAAATAGCAAATAAAACCCTTTATCATCTGTTCAACGGGAGCAAGCTCCGCAGTCAAGGACTGTAATGCAACCACTTGCATTTTCCAGCAAACTATAACAGGCTACTATTTAGCATTTAAACAGCAGCGATGGGATGGACCGACAAGCAACCGACCGTCCGCACGAGCGCAAGTACCGACCCGTGCGAAACCTCAAAGTAAGGGGTGTGTACGTGTGTGTAGCCAGCCGCAAGCGGAGGAGCCAAAGTGCCAGGATTAAAAATACAACCTTTAACTGGATATAAGTGTGGGTGTGTGTGGATGTGCGCGTGTGACAAATGGCTGGCTGGCTGGCACTCCTTCATTATGAGACGCCGCCACAAATGCAACAAAGCTGCACTGCAACTGCTGGCGGCGCTCCGGCTTCAACAGCTGAGAGTCAAACATAAAAACGAGTGCCGAGCTGATGGCGCCAAGCTGCCGCTGTTGCACTGAAGCTGGCTACTGGCTGGTGATGTGCACTTTGCATTCATGCTTTATGCAAAATTGCGCAAATTATGCAAAAGCGCGTGGCTCGGTATCGGCAACTGACTTGCCGCTCACTTCACACACACACACACACATACACACACACACTCATTCACTTCTCTCACGCGTGGCACTGCAACACATGGAAAAAGTGGCGCTAAAGATGACTTTTGCTCTGCCGCCTTGCTGACGTAAAGTGCCGTCAAGCTGGTTGGTGGCATCAACTTTCAAATTCCATTCAATGCCGCAAGCTATACGCGGCACATGCCACAGCACGGCATGCCACATAAGGGGAAAGATGGTGTATAGTGGAAGCAGCAAGTAATTGCTGACTGGATGGAGTTGGAGTTAAGTACGAAAGAGCTGAGCTAAGCCGTCGTGGCCATCACTGTTATTACCGTCGTTAACGCCAATGCGATAATGAGGACATTTAAGCGTTGCACAATTGCTGGCGGCAGACAAAGACAACAGAAACGATAGAAACAATGGCAGCGTAAGCTAAAACAACAGGAACAACAACGACGAATGGTCAATTTCTTTGGGAGCAAAGTGAAATGCTGACACTCGGTCGTGATATTCTGACATCAATCGACGGTCCACTGATGCCTTAGCAAGTTGTGGAGTGAGTGCGAAAAAATGATTTCATATTAAATGTGTATGTATAATTAATTTTCTAATGTCAATTCAATAACTAGCTTAATCTTTAACACAAACTTTTGTGAGATTTAATAGTCTCATTAACCTCCTTGACGGCCATTCCATTATGAGGGAAACAGGCTATTTCGTGAAGCACATATAGGAGCTATTTACTTAGCTTAGAACGATTCCGGCTGCGACCTCACAGCTCAAGCTGACAGAAAAATCCAAAATTACGGAAATTTGTTTTTCTATTAATAATAACCTCCCAGACTATTTTTTACATAAAAAAAATTCACATATATATGAGAGATAACTCAATGTCATTAAAGGTTGGTAGATGTTTTGAAAATCCGAGAATCGGACATCGATTGGCGAAAGTTCGACATCGTGAAGCAACAACAACTTCAATAAAATATGAAACCTACAACACGACCGGAAGTGATCTATTTATAAGAAAAATCGACAAAGCGTGGGTATTTGTCGAAAAAAGGAGAGAGACCGAAATACAAAGAAAGCAAAGAAGGAGATATATTGAGTAACGTTCAGAACATACTTTTTTAAAAAAAAAGTTATTAACTCTAACATACGGTGCGTCCAATAACATGGTGAATCTATCATCAGCAGCGAGCAGCTGAGGAAGCGTATACATCAGTTTTAGTACAAAATATATACATAATATGGTTGGATGGGTCTGCCCATTTCGAGTTTCTCCAACTATCTTGGAATCTATAAGACATCGCTTGCTGACCTCCACCAAACTCACTGTGAAAACGATGGAAGACCACAGCCTAAGTTCGCCAGATTTCATTATGCGCTAAATATTGAAGAAGACCGCTGTGAATCAGACAGACATCTCCGTCTATTTTTCAACATTACGATGCTTACTACAGCACAAAAAGAAGTTGCCTTTCTACCACTAAGTCTGCAGAAGCGTGGACAATGAGAACAACAATGGACAATGATAAAAGTTACGGAGCAAAGAAACGACTGGCGCGCTGTTATGGGCGCTTGGGTGGGGAGGGAGTTATTTCCATAATCTACGAAAAAAACTCTATTGAATAGACTCCGTTCCTCAACAATGATGAATTAAAATATGAAATATATATGAAATATAGAATATGATCTGATGTCTCGACCCTTCCCAGAAAAAGTAAACAATTCACCTTCAGATAATTATAACCGGCCAGATAGTCCGAGAGCGGCCTCATTTATAAACATTCTACCGCACAGATTTCCTCTCAATTATTGACTGGAACATTTCGAAATGGTAACAATCTCGGAATACAAAACCAATTTTCATTGTCATAGAAAGGCTGATAACTGGTTCATATTTACCTGCACCATGAGAGACCCATCCGTGTGTTCTTCCATATAACGCATATCAAGAAAAACATAAGGATCCGATGTTCATGTTATTTATTAACATACGTCATAAGAGACGATCGAATAATATCTATAAAATTTGATAATTTTTTCTAGATGGAAGTTCGAAAACACATATGATCTTGACAAGAGTCATCTTGGCCACTTGACTTCGCCTTATCTTTATAAAGAATCACATGAAGTTTCAGTTTAAAGAGGTCTGTAAATTTTTTTTCAGCGTCTTTGTATTCCTCTCTTCCAATGTCTGTCACATACTCGCCGGAACTAGACACTTTCAATTTATTTACTAACTTTCTTGATGTATGACTTGCTCTCCTCGCAAAGCCATAAACAGCTGTATACGTTTAAATGTATGTATGTACGCTCATCCCTTGGAATAATTTTTTTTATGACTTGCTAAGGAAATGTGTAAACTTAGCATATTTTATTAGCTGCACTCGGTTCGCATAATCCCATGGCGCTTGTGTTGCACCGCCTAAGCCGAAGGAAAATGAAACGGAAGTGATGTGAATATTGTGGCAGCTAAGCGAGTCAAGCGTCATGGTGTGTCAGTATATTATATGCTTAACAGTTGCCACATACACATCACCGCATTCGCCTCCAAAGGCAAACAAGCGAACACTCGCGCAAACAGGCTTGCGAAGCAAGTAAACGCAATTGAATCAAGATTTCGTCCTTTGTTGAGGAGAAGAAAGTTTAGTTGCACAGGATGCCGCTGCGGCACATAATGCACATGTTGCATGCCTCATGCATCAGATTTAAGGCAGTCAACAAGCGAACGCTGCGACAAAGTGCCTTTAAATATTTACACATATGAATGTATGTGCGTGCTACTTGTAGTAAAAACCGTGTAGGAAAAGAATGGCTTAGATGGATGATACGTATACCGTTCCAAAATATACAGAGTTAGAGCTTAAGGTAAACATATATTTCCATACAGAGTCATAGATCTTAGATCCTGTCATACAAACTTGTGTTAAATCTTCGCAGTATTTATCATTAAATGGCAAATATAATTCATTAGATTTACAATTGAGGTTAGATTGACAGATGGCATATTGCGAATCAATGTAAAACAATATTTTTCTTGTAGATGCGTTAAGTCAGGGTCAAAACGCTCTTCAAAAATCAAGTTCATCTCTTCTTCATTTAAACCACCTCTACAAATGGAGCAAAATACAACATCATTCAAAGGCAAGGGACGCAAGTAGTATATTTATCGACCTTCGGAAGCGTTTGAAGCATAATAATATCCTAGGGCTTATAAAAACTCACAATAAAATCACTAAATCGAAGATCTAATTTGAGTTTACTTCATTTCTTGCTTTATAAGCAAATATTGACCTTGTTCTGTGCTTGTGACTTCCACCAATATTCCACCAGTCTTATACCAATATAGATCATTTAGTAAGAACTACGAAGTTACGAATCAACACACCAGCTACTTGAAGTAGTAATTTGCTTCGTTGGAATAAACATTATGGTGATCCAATCATTACCTGGACTAACTTTTATTCAAGATTCATGGCTTAAGAACTCTACTGATTTCATAACCTATGATGATCCCTACAGAACCTTTAAGCTTGTGCTCGAGCACATATCCAAGTAATATACTTTATGGGAGAAGTAAAAAGCCATCACCTAACGAAGCTGTTCTACATTAAACTGCATTCGTTCATATGTTTGCCATAATGCAACAAGCGGTAAGAATTGTAGCAAGATTTACATAACACATACGCTGCTGGCGCTTAATACCTTGGAATTTATCATTTTTAAAAACGTTAAAGGGCAACTTAGACTTACTTAGTGGAGAGTATTAATCGAGAGAAAAAGGTTAATGTTCAAAAATTTACTAATCTATTGTATATAGAATAGAGTCAGCCGGTGACAAGGAGATCCTCGGTAAGGAGATATTCGGTCACTTGGCTAGAAAAAATATGAACCAAATTGAAATTGAAATCGAAAATTTTGAAATTATTTTGAAATTTCCATTTGTCAAATGCTTGTATTATTGTAATGGAAAATTATCTGAAGGGATTGAAAATACATTTGTGCGAAGTAGGCGTGGCAGTGATCGAATTTGGTAGAAATTCTATAAATAGAAGAAAAGGAGAGGAAGAGTTAAGAACCTAATTTGGTTTTGAAATTTCTCTAAAAGTGATTGATGCCACACCCATCGTCTAATTTTTCAACTGATCCCATTACCTCAATTAGTTATAGGTGTTACAAACAACCGTTGGGTGAACACATCTATAACACTCTATGTGACGAGAAATACGAACGCCCATAAGAAAATCCAGAAAAAATATTATTTCAACGGAGACATTTATGATTCATCGCAAATTCATGAATAAATTTTGGCATAACAATCGGAAAAGAGATATTTAAATATTTGCAAACACATTTTGAATACAAATTCAAAATTTTTTAGAAGCTGAAAAAAAGAGAAGAAGAGAAATACATTTTTAATAGCTTGGTGCGGCGTAATTGAGCAGCTTGATTGTTTTATTAATAATTTTGAAGTGATCTTACACTGCATACTCCCGCTTCTTTGAACGATGAAAGGCTTTTAAGTTCATCTTCGTTAAAAAAAATTCAAACTGGTAGATTCGCTTGTTTTGGCCAAACGTGATTAAACTCGTTTGGTAACCCATTAAAATTTTTCGCGGAGAACAGTGTTGAAAGTTTAATAAATTACCGTTATTTCTACTAACTTCGTGTCTGAGAAATTCTTGGTCTGTAAGTGCTCAAATATTTGTTCTCAAATATGTAAAAATCATAAGCACAGAGAACGCTTTTAAATTCCGTTATAAACAGATTTACACTTAATCGCATGAATTAATCATTACGCGTGAACTCGTTAAATAAACAAGAATATAAATATATTTTAAGTAACACCTTTCACTTAAGTGCTCATGAGATTTAATGGTTTGTAAATGGTTATATGAACCCACACAAACATTTACATACATTTCTTTACATACATGTATATATGTATGTATTATATACAAAGAAATCTCCAATCCAGAACATTTCTTCACAACTAAGTGCAAGCTGTCACTTCCACCAGCACAATTTCCATTTGAACTGACAGATTTAGATCAGTTAATGGCCCGACTTCAACGAAGCATATCGTGAATATAAATTCGAAGGTATTGCGATTCGTGGTCTCTCATCAAAATGATGGTTTTGAGAACGGTTTTCATGGCACTCTGGCCATTCTTGCTGTGTTTTGATTACGTGATTACAACGAATATATATACCGTAAGAAAACTGAGAAAGGCTAGGACATTGATATACCCGCCCACTGCGCCAACTCGTCTACAAGTAAGAAACTGAGAAACTTTAAACACACACGATGAAAAATGTTTTTTAACCAACAAAACCAAATAACTCTAACTAACTTTATATTCGACTAGACCAATTAATATCTAAAATAATAAAAGAGACTAAAAATTGTACATGCAGACCATTTCAACTGTGAAAACCTAGTGCGCTTTTTACTAAACACCATAAATAACATTACACATCCGCACTAAACAATACAAAAAAAAAATAAAAAAAAAACCCCAAACTAACAAAAAATTATAAAAATTTTTGAGTTTTAAAATGAAGTTAGTGATTCAAATATTTTGAAAAAAAGTCTATATTCTTTTTAGAGCATAAAGAGAACAAAACAAAATACACACCGCACTCCCCGCTATCATTGTCACAAAGAGTGGGATATAACTGGGACATATGTTGCCTTATGGTTATGGTTGTTGAGTTTAGTGATGACTTTTTCATTCGCACGAGCAATAAACCTCTTACACCCGAGCCATGGAAAAAATGTGTGGATGAAAGAGCAGCTGTTCGCTATGATCGTTCAATTGCACTATTACAATTCTAGACGCATTTGCCTGTCCGTTTGCCTGGTGGAAGTGGAAGGGCGAGTGATTAGCTGTTGAATTATATTCTTCTTCACTACAATCGTCAGTCGTTTCTTCTATTCCTTTGCTATCACTAGGTAGTAAACTATTGGACATTTTTAACACTGGTAACTAAGCATTCATCCGGATGTCATATGTTATCCAACGCAACCGCTGATTTTCATTTAAATTCGTTGAGCTATGTCGAAGTTATCATAAAATTTGTACAGGTCATCAATCCACCAACGGTGATAACAACGCTTAAATGTTCACAAATCTCTTTCAGATTGTTTTTCTTAAACACCACAAGAGCCGCCTCATAGGATATTCATAGGATACACCATATATGAAACTTAGCATAATAGGTTTATAAAGTGTAGATTTTTTGATCAAGAAATAAGATCGTTTTATGGTTATAAAATTAATGCATGTGAACGACGGCGCATTTTTCTAAAAAATGACGGCGGCATGATTTCTGTAATCCCCTACATTGACTTCGTGAATAGTTCGGAAGCGCTCGTTCTATCCGTTTGGTTCAATAGAATGTAATATAAAAATAAAAGAATTGTCTCGAGTTCGGGGAATATTTCCAAGATGCTTGGTAAATGATATGAACTGGTTCTGATTTGTGTGTTACGTCATGAACTATCGCATAAAAGTTCAAGGTCCTAATAATTTATCGTTGATTCAATCATCAACAATCAATTCATCCAACTTCTCCATACCATTTTTGTGGCAACAATCTCTTGTGGTCTGAAAAGTGGAGTAAGGCGCTGGGTAAAAGAGCCGGAAAATTCAGTAGGGGGCAGAAGCAATTCGAATTTCAATTAATATAATTTAACCATCGTTTTCATTGCTCTTCTCAAATATAACTTCCATCATTCTGATTGGTGGGTTAGTGGGTCTAACAACTATTGATTATTACATCTTAGTTTAAAGATTTATATTTGGCGCAATCGAACAAGACCCAAATCGATTATGAAATACTTAAGAAGTTGGAAAGTGGATTCTTCAAATCTGTAGACGTAATGAGATTTTAAAAATCGAACGAAGCTAATCAAAAACTAAAGCTATTACTAAATCATTACATATATTTCTTCATTTTCTTATTTTCCTTAAAGAATTAACCGCATTTTCTTTGAAATCACTTTTCGATCACTTTAAAACAAACAAACATAACCTTATTATAAGTATAAACTCATTAACCCCTCAAATGAGCATTACGCCGAAATGAGACTGGTAATCTATTACACATACTTTTAATATATTACAATTATTAATAAGTGTATCAACTACTCGCCAACATTAAATAAAATGCTTGAATTGTGCTAAAAACAGAATTGCTCTCACGCTTACGCTCTTTAATCAAACCAAGATTTGGGTACACGCATACATACATAAACACGTGATTATTCTTTTTATACCGTTATTGTTAACGATTCTAATATACGATTTAGTTTATTGGCGGCATTGGCATACCAGTTGAAGATCTAACTTTTGAATCGGTTACCTCTGGTTATGTACTAAAAGCGGAATACTTTCTGCCCGAAAGGGCAGAACAATGGCATCCCACGTACTTGAAGCCACAATTGGTAAATAGACGCAGCTTTGAGAACAACGATTATCACAATAACACAGTTACGCACGCTCATAAGGCCAGCGAGCGGCGAGCAGCTCTCAGCGGCGATCAGCAACGTACCAGTTTCCACACTAACTGGCAGAGTAAACAACAAACGGCTGTGGCATATCGTTGGCTCATCTACAGAGCCATGGAAATCTTAATGAATAGGTGCCCGTGATACTATTGATTTATCTCATTTATTATATGATTTCTTGAAGTTGTTTTTTTATAAAATTTATTCGGTTTTTTTTTTTTTGTTTTAAGCAGAGCTGGTCTGGCAGGGCGTGAGTGTATGCTGCGGAGCATTTGTGAGCATGCAGCAGTGCCGTTGCATTACGATAGCGGAATTTTGGGAGAGATATTGCATATTATTTTGACGTAAGAGAGTTTAAAAGATATTAATTACGTTAGTTTATTATAATTTAGATTGTTTAGTATTTAATTACACTTTTTATTTTACTTAAAATTATTTTTTTACTTTTTTAATTTTCAATCTTTTACATTGCTATTTCTCATTTCTCATTCTCATTTCTCATTGCATTTCTCCTTTACTATATATAATTTCTATTTTTATTTTATTTAATCTTTTCAAAGTCCTTCACGCTCACGTGATGAATTCGGTCACCCGAATGACAAAGATTATGGACGCGCCGAACGAATCGGCCGTAATGATGGTGACTGCGCAGCTAGCTATGCTTCGTGTACCTATGCGCCAATCGAACAAATTACAACCATATTAGAGTTGGACGATTAAAAACAAAAGGGTAATAGAGAAAATTTTAATTTGATTTAATTTTAATTTTTAATAATCAAAATACAATGTTTTATTCCACAAAGTCGAAAAAGTGGTAGTCATTCTTAAAGAAATGCCTCGAAGCAGGACGATTCTTATTAGTTTCTAAAAACAGCACAGTTACGATTACTGAGAACGTCACTCTGAATGGTTGATTGTCACATAATTAAATGACAGTACAACCACCACTGAGAGAAAGACTCTCACGAACTCCAAAGTAACACTTCTTGATAAGAATAAGACATAGCTGCATAGAGTACAATTCTTTTCGACAGAACTCTTTCTTTGTTTTCAATACTTAATGCATGGTGAATATTTGGCCAGTTGTTGACTTATCAGGCCTAAAGCCAAACTGATGAGTTCCAATCCGATTACCCTTTTTGTGGAATGGGCAGAACAGACAAACCTTTCATAAAAGTTAATGCATACAAAAACTCCGCCGTTGATCCGTCAGATACAGAAGATTTGTTATTCTTGACTAGCTTTTGGAATAGCAAATTTAACAATTGTAAACTCCTTTAAATTCTTCAATGTTGTGGCCAGTCAATCTTGAAACTTTCTGAAAACTATCCCACATAAGGAATGTAGATCCCATTCGTGGCATACTATCCTTTTCTTTGGTGTTGCCTTTGTTATTTTATGGGTCAAATTCCCTATCAAATCTAAGTTAACAATTATAAAAACACATTTTTACAACAGCAGTAAACCCTCGACAGACAAAGCCCTGGACCATGCCTCCCACACTTGCAAAAACAGAGACCATAATGAAAAGAAAGGTCCTGTCCCATATATATCAATGATGTAAGCGCCAATAATATATACGCACATGAACACTATTTTTAGAACAAAATTAAGTTTTTGGTAACTATTTAATTATATAATACATTGTAATGAACACAATCCTAAGTAATACTTAGAGCTCAAATTAAAACCCTTCCATGATTGTACCTGATTTTGTAATAAAATATGTATTCACTACAATCTCTCCACGTATGGTTGTTCAAAGGATCCCAAAGTAGTCATTACTACAGAGTTGCTCGAATTCGCCTCTAAAGGATCAGTTGAAGTGAAATTATGCTGTGCTGTGCGATTTCGTCGACGGTAAATCACAGTTGCAAGTAATAATCCCAGCAGAAGTACAAGTATGATTGTTATGCCAACGCCGAGACCAATTGATGAGCCAAGAATAACTATTGGGAAACAAAAGACGAGATTACCGAAAAGAATAAGTGTTTGTGTTTAAATAAAACCTTAAAGTTTTCTTTTGTATAACCGCCTACCGGATTCAAGCAGTCGCATTGTAAAAATTGAAATGCGCTTGTCGGCGAATGTGACAAATTGGCATTTCCATATGCCATAATCATCGCTGTTAGTTTCCATAATCTGCGCACCACAATCACCCCAAAGTAAGCCGCGTCCATAGTATTTCACGTGACTGTAATTCAGCATCAGGGAAAAATAGAATTAATAGCAAGGCAACGGCAAGTGTCTTACCCTGCGGTTTTGATGCTGTGTGCTGTGCCCACTAAGTGTACACGTCCCAATGGATCGATGAATGCGCAATGCGTGAGTGGTTCCTCAAAAGCGCTCTGACATATCAACTCTGCCGCCTTGCCGCGTCTTAACTTCAACGATTCAGTGAGTACCTCACCGACTTTAGGCTTAACAATAACCTAAAAAACCGACACACATATAAATATTTAGCAGAAATTGTAATTCTGGTTAACCTAACCTCAAAACTTTGCAGTACTTCTTTTGCATAGTCATGTCCACGCGCACCACAAATCCAGCTGCCTGCCATTACGGGCATATTGCTGAAGTGACACTGTCCATAGGTGCGAGTGCGCTCAAATCGTATGCGGTCCGGAAAGTAGACTGTGTTGTTTGAATCACGTAAGTAGCAATCGTCTATAATGAAGGGAACTTCGCAGATAAACAACTCGATGCTTTTGTCTATATCATAAGCGTTGACTTGTTTTATGTCGTTCACAGTATTGAGCTCTTCAGCCATGATTTGTTCTTTTGGCTTGCCAATGTAGAAAAGGCAACCGGTTGGAGGAGTTATTTCTGTATTATGTATACGCCACAGGCCCAACTCAGATTCCTTAAGTGGTTTAGGGATTTCCAAAGCACACCGCTGCTTCGAATATCTGGAAATTGAAATATTAACTAGGAAATACTTGGAATTGTACCAAATGTATGTCTAGTTCTATACGCCTCGTTAAGATATTCCATATAAGCCAATTCTGATAGCTCTGAAAGAAAGTTACTAATATGTCTCAGTCTGTGATTTTGCAAAAATATTGGGTTGTTCGGAAAGTCATTTCGTTTTTTCCCGCCAGAGGACTTAATTACGTTTTTTCGAAACTAACTTCACACTTAAGCCCCATAACCATTATATGTCATGAGAGCTGATATTGCAAGGCTTGTGTGTGAAAAAGTTCTATTAATTCTACCCAGTAGTTTTTGGTTGGTGCCTTTTTAAATATGGAGAGCAATAAGCAGCATTTTCGTCATATTTTACTTTTTAACTTCAGAAAAGGTAAAAATGCTGTCCAAGCGAGAAAAAAATTGACGGATGTGTATGGAGAAGGCGTGTTAACAGTACGCCAGTGCCAGAACTGGTTTGCAAAATTTCGATCCGGCAATTTTGATGTCGAAGATGCACCACGGTCTGGAAGGCCGGTCGAAGCTGACAAAGATGCGATAAAGGCATTAGTTGATGCAAATCGGCGAATCACCACACGAGAGATCGGTGAGAGGTTAAATTTGTCGAATTCAACTGTTTATGGCCATTTGAAAGGCATGGACTTAACCTCGAAGCTCGATGTGTGGGTGCCCCATGTCCTTACCGAGCGAAATTTGTGTCGTCGTGTTGACGCGTGTGATTCGCTCCTCAAACGTCTAGAAAATGATCCATTTTTGAAGCGGATTATTACTGGGGACGAAAAATGGGTTGTATACAACAATGTTAAACGCAAGAGGTCATGGAGCAGAAAAGATGAACCGGCTCAAAGCGTGTCAAAAGCCAACATTCACCAAAAAAAGGTGATGCTCTCCGTTTGGTGGGATGTCAAAGGAATCGTTTTTTTTGAGCTTTTGCCGGACAATACAACGATTAATTCAGAAGTCTATTGTCATCAGCTGGACAAATTGAATGATTCACTTAAAGAGAAGAGGCCCGAATTAATCAACAGGAAGGGTGTAGTGTTCCACCAGGATAATGCGAGACCTCACACAAGTTTGGTCACTCGCCAAAAACTTTTACAGCTTGAATGGGACGTACTGCAACATCCACCATATTCTCCAGATCTGGCGCCTTCCGACTACTATTTGTTCCGGTCCCTGCAAAATTTTTTGGATGGCAAAACCTTTACCTCAAATGAAGATGTCAAAAACCACCTGGACGAGTTTTTTGCCAGCAAGGACCAAAACTTTTATGAGAGGGGAATTATGTTACTGCCAGAAAGATGGCAAAAGGTGTTGGACCAGAATGGCCAATATATAATTTAATAAAATATTTATTCATTATACGAAAACTGTCTTTCATGTTCCCCAAAAAAAACGAAATGACTTTCCGAACAACCCAATATATATAAGACTCTATGGCATGGTTTATGAAAATACTAAGCCTTTGTATCATCTCTTTAGTGACGGCGGCACTGGAAAGCTAAACTACTAAAAATTTTTATGCGCCTGAGTTCTGAAGGAAGACGTTCCATGTTACCGGATTGCCGTAAATTGAGTAATTCATTCGAATCCCGACTGAGGCAAAGCCGAAAATAATCAAATCTGCATATAACAAGTTCATCACATTTCTGATCTTAAGAATGAGGTAAAAAGAGCTCTTCGATACATGTCAGGAAAGCTTAATTCGATTTGCAAACCAAAAAATACTCACAATGTATCATAGGCCGAATAGCGTCCATTATACAATCCCTCCATAAGATACAACTCATCCTTCCCACCCGGCGATTCAGCTTGACAGCCGCGTAGCTCACTTTTGAACTGACAGCGCATCACAACGCTGTCTACAGCATCCGTTACACTGGCCGTGGTATATAGGCTGCTATTCTTAGCCTCAACAACTATGTGCTCATGGCTCTGCGTCATACTTCCCCAATTTTTGGTGTAGCAATCGAACGTCCGGTTCGGTCTTATATGTGTGTAAATATTACACGAATTCCAAACCTCATTCTTCTTATGGTCGATGATTTTGCATTGCT